>ML256790.1:0-47691 GCA_005239495.1 Nicotiana undulata
CTCCTGCATTTGGATTCCTTATTGTCTTACTTTTTCTCTTAGTTTCAAGACAATTATATATTTATTTTCAGACTTTGTATTTAGCACTCAGTTTAGATAGTCCATGAGGTTGTGACACCCCGATTTTGGGATTATGCGATGTTGTTATCTTTACTATGTCATTACGCATTTTCAGAGTATAGTTCCATTTCCGCTATTAAAGTTATGAAGTATGTTGGTTATTACAGTTAAGATTTGAAGGGTATTAAATTTTACTACTGTTGGATTGATTTAAAAATATTAACGTGTAATTTACGTTGGCTTGTCTAGCAGGTTCAACGTTAGATTCAGTCACGGCCTGAAAGGTGGGATTTCGGGTCGTGACAGTTGAAGATAAGGACACCCTGACCATAGAACTAGGTAAAGTTGAACAAACTAGAGATGATCTAGTTGTGTGTGTGGTTGATTTGAAAGAAACCATAGGTGATCTTGAAAGAGAGAAAGAATCTCTAACTGGTAAAATCAACGGTGTTGAAAATGAGAGAGATGACCTGGTGGTGGTGGTTGTGGACCTAAAAGAGACCATAAAAACCTTGAAAAAGAGAAGGAAGTGCTAGAAGGAAAAACAAGAAAGATAGAAAATGAGAGAGATGATCTAATCGTTGTGGTAGTAGATTGAGAGAGACAGTTGAAAATCTGAGTAATGAAAAGAATAGTCTGAGTGAGAGGATCAATGCAGTGGAGTAGGAAAGAGATGATCTTCTAGTGGTGATCAACGACTTAGAAGAAACTATCAAGGGACTCAAACTAGAACCTGGTGCCTTAGGAGTGGATAAAGGAAAAGAAATAGCTAGTGAAAAACACATCAAGCTTGAAAAAGAACTGAATGAGGTCAAAACAAGTATGTGATGTGAGCTTGAGAAAAATAGGCAGTTGCAAAATGAAATGGGTAAATTAAAATATGATCTTAAAAAATCACTGAATTGGACCTGGTCCACGGATGCTGTCACTGCCATGTACTTCAACGACAGTGGAAACAGGCAGGGAATCGGGTTCCAAAAGGAGAAAACTCCTTACAACCCTCACAGCAAATATGTCACGGTCCCAGATAATTGGCTTTGTACCCATTGTGGAAACAACGGGCACTTCAAGGAAAGTTGCCCAGCTAGGGACCAATCAGTTCAGAAAAACAGAATGTTTGTTGACAAGAGAAACACCAAGCAGGGATCAAGTCCCAGCAAGAAATATCAACTTCTGCCTACATGGACTAGAAGAGAACTTATTCATCCCTTTCCTAACTACAAGGGACCCAAACTTGTTTGGGTTCCTAAGTCTAACCCTTGATTTAATCGTGCAGGGATCAGTGAGAGGAACTGGACTACAATGGATCATGGATAGTGGATGCTCAAAGCATATGACTGAAAACACCATGGATTTTCTCTCATTGAAAGCCTTGCAGGGAGGAGATGTATCCTTTGGCAATGGAAAGAAGGGATACATTCTCAGTGTTGGAAGGGTCGGAAGATCTCTGGAGCACTCAATTGAAAATGTGTACTATGTGGATGACTTGAAATATAGTCTATTGAGTGTCTCTCAAATTTGTGATAAAGGAAACAAAGTAGAATTCTTGTCCAAGGTATGCACTGTTACTAGCCTAGTAACGGTGAAGTGGTGTTGATAGCCAAGAGACATAAGAACATCTATGTTGCTGATTTTGAATCATTGGAAGCTGGTGAGGTGAACTGCTTGAAGGAAATTGATGATGATGCAGAGCTATGGCATAGAAGACTGGGTCATGCTAGCTTTTCCCTCCTGAATAAGCTGATACATAAGGACCTGGTTCGTGGTCTGTCAAACTCCAAATTCAAGAAGCACAGAGTCTGTGATTCATGTGCCAAAGGAAAACATGTGAAATCATCATTTAAGCCTAAAAAGGATGTTAGCACATCTAGACCTCTTGAACTCCTTCACATGGATCTGTGTGGACCCATGAGAATTCCAAGTAGAGGTGGAAAGAAGTACATCTTCATGATTGTGGATGACTACTCAAGATTCACTTGGATACTATTTCTTAAAACAAAAGATGAGACGTTGAAGTATTTGTGGCTTTTGTCAAGAAAATCCAAGTGAAAATGGAATTGAAGGTAGCTTGCATCAGATCTGACCATGGGACTGAATTTGACAATGCAAAATTTGATGAGTTTTGCACTGAAAATGGAATCACGCACAACTTCTCAGCTCCTAGGACTCCTCAGCAAAATGGAGTAGTGGAAAGGAAGAACAGAACCTTGGAAGATATGGCACGAACAATGCTCATCGACAGTGGAATTGCAAAGAACTTCTGGGCAGAAGCAATCAACACTGCGTGCTACTTGGTGAATAGGTGCATGATCAGGTCCTTCCTAAACAAAACACATTATGAATTGCTCAATGGAAGAAAGCCAAATATAACTCATCTGAGAGCCTTTGGATGCAAGTGCTATGTTTTGAATAATGGGAAGGATCAACTTGGAAAATTCGACGCCAAAAGTGATGAAGGAATCTTTTTGGGGTACTCTTCTCAAAGCAAAGCATACAAAGTGTACAACAAGAGAACCCAATGCGTAGAAAGTGTTCATGTGCTATTCAACGAGACTCCTTCCTCAAATAGGGATGGAAATAATAATGATGATCAAGACAATGAACGACTCCTAGTTCCTGGAGAGATATCTGACGTCTCAAATGGAAAAGTTGACATGATGATCCAAACTAAAGAGATAAGTGAAGGCAATGAAACCTCCTCCTCCAGTTCACAGGAGGAACCTGGTACCCCAATCTCTCCTACTGAAGCTGAAGAAAGTGTCGGAGATGCTGTGGAAGGTACTCCACAGGTAACAGAACAAGAAGTGCAGGGAAACTCCTCTGATCTACCAAGTTCCTCCACACATCAAATACAGGTCCCAAATTGGAACATAAAAGCTCCCATCCCCTTGATAACATAATCACTCCCCTTGATTCTAGAGTCCAAACTAGATCCAAAACTAGAAACTCCCTAGCCTTCTCAGCCTTTCTATCCCATATAGAACCCAAAAATATCAAGGATGCAGATTGGATCATCGCTATGCAGGAGGAGCTCCATCAATTTGAAAGAAACAAAGTCTGGCACCTGGTACCTCGACCCTCAGACAGAACCATCATAGGAACCAGGTGGGTGTTGAGAAACAAGATGGATGAGAACGGGAAAACAACTAGGAACAAAGAAAGTCTTGTTTTTCAGGGTTACAATCAAGAGGAAGGGATTGATTATGATGAAAAATTTTCTCCTGTCGCTCGTATGGAAGCCATTCGGATTCTCATTGCTTTTGCATCTCATATAGAATTCACCTTATTTTAGATGGATGTGAAAAGTGCATTCTTGAATGGGTATCTCAAGGAAGAAGTATATGTTAAGCAACCTCCTGGGTTTGAAATTCATGCTCATCCAGAGTATGTCTTCAAACTGGACAAGGCTTTGTATGGTCTGAAGCAAGCCCCCAGAGCTTGGTATGAGAGGCTTTCCAAGTTCCTACTGGATAAGTGGATTCACTCGAGGAAAGATCGACAACACCCTATTTCTCAAGAAACGGGGAAGGAACCTTCTCATTGTCAAGGTATATGTGGATGATATTATCTTTGGGGCTACAGCAGACTCACTGTGTAAGGAATTTGCCAAGCTTATTGGTAGTGAGTTTGAGATGAGTATGATGGGGGAACTGAACTTCTTTCTGGGTCTTCAATTGAAACAATGCACAAAGGGAACTTGCATCAGTCAATAGAAGTACATCAAGGAGCTGCTCAAGAGGTTTGACATGGAGGATTCAAAGGTGATTGATACACCTATTGCAGTGGCAACCAAGCTTGACATGAATGAATTTGGATCTCCTGTAAACCAAACAATGTACAGGGGAATCATTGGCTCTATACTCTACCTCACTGCAAGCAGGACAGACATCGTGTTCAGCGTGTGATTATGTGCAAGGTTTCAATCAAATCCTAAGGAGTCTCATCTAAAGGATACCAAAAGAATCCTACGCTATCTCAAAGGCACACAGGACCTGGTCCTGTACTATCCCTCAGGCGATAATTTCAATCTTGTTGATTATGCTAACGCTGACTATGCAGGTTATCTTGTGGACAGGAAAAACATTTCAGGGATGGCTCATTTTCTTGGATCCTGCCTAATCTCTTGGGGTACAAAGAAGCAAAACTCAGTGGCCTTGTCCACAGCCGAAGCAGAATATGTTGTAGCTGCATCCTGTTGTGCTCAGCTGCTGTGGATTAAACAACAATTGGAAGACTTTGGAGTGTACATTGACAGCGTACCACTTCTATGTGACAACACAAGTGCTCTCAACATGGCAAAGAACCTGATTCAACACAAGAGAACTAAGAATATTGATGTGAGACATCACTTAATCAGAGACAACGTTGAAAAGGGGCACATCTGCATGGAGTTTTGTTGTACTGAAGATCAGATTGTTGATATCTTTACCAAGGCACTGGGTAGGGAGCATTTTGAGAAAAATAGAATGACACTGGGGCTGCTGAGACCTAATTAGGGACCTGGTCCCTCACCCTGGCTATGAGAGTCACACTCAGGTACAGATAGCTAAAGTGTTTTCTGACGAAGTCTAACTCACATCAATACCGTTTCAGGTAGACACGCATGATGATTACAGACTTTAAAGGTATGACATTGTAGAACAAAATACGGTTGAGCAACATTTTCAAGAAAAATAGGTACGGGACCTGGTCCATGTGCCATAGGCTAGTAGTCATGTGTATTCTCTACCTTTTTCAAAAAGCAACAAAATTAATTACTATTGCCACATCATCCACATTTTCAGTAACCAAGTCTATCACGTTTATCACTCCATCTTTTTAACTCCCTCTGCACGATCTCTTTTCCCCAAACGCCTACCGTCATTTGAACATGTTCCTCTTCCCTCTCGTTATTACACTCTCTTATAAAACTTCCTCGTCTCTAACCGCTCCTCAAACACCTTCTCTCACTCTCTCTTTTTCCTGAAAAAGCACCTTCTCCTCCTCTGAAGCTTTTCTCACTCGTCAGCAATGGCCGCCACAAACACACTCTCTCTCTCTCCTACCTCTGATCCTAACCTAGTTTCAGCGGAGGATCGGGCCTCCTCTCTCCCAGAGGTCATCATCTCCGTACCTGATTCCTCCTCACTCCCTGCAGAGATAGAAACGTCTCCTACTCCAACACCCATTTCTCCTCCTTCTTCATCTGAACCACCAAGAGAAACCCCAGTCACTGAAGCTCCTCCGGCCTCTGAAGCCTCAGAGGACAACCCTGACCACTACCTTAACTCCTCTCTCCTCGATTCCTCGACTCCCATGGAGTCTCTGGAAAAGGAAGCGACCGAAAACATAATGGTCATTGCCTCTGAGAACCTTCCCTCAGAAGGGGCTCCTTTTCTTCCTGAGACTCAGAGAGCAGATACTTCCTTCCTAGGGGATGAGGGGACCATGGTCCTATTTGAGTCACCCGTCCATGAGTCTTTGCACGATAAATCTGGTGAGGAACCTGGTTCTCCTATCCAAAATACCCCCCAGGAACCCATTTTCTATACTCCTCCTCTGGAGTCCATCCCTCCTTCTTCTGAGCCCAGAAACGACGATGATGAGGATGACATGGTCTTGAGTTCCCGCTTTAATCTCCGTCAGAAAGTAAGCGTTCCTGAATCCTCTATGGAGAGACCATCTACACGGTTGCAGAAAAAGGAAGCCCTTGACTCAGCCCTTGTGAAAAGCAAGAAGAGTAGTAAGAAGAAGAAGAAGAGGCTGATGAAGGAAGGAAAAGTGGTGGTGGATGCAGCCATACCAGTAGTTGAAGTAGAAGAGGAAACTGCAGAGGAACCTAGTTCCTTATTAGGGAGAACATCTCTTTCCAGGAAATCTGTGCCTGAGGTTGTAGTCGAAGGACAAAAGAAACAGCATTTGTCACCCCCAAAAAGTGGTGGGAAGCTTAAGAAAGGTGAAGCCCGTGAAGTAAGTGTTAGGAAGCCTGCAAATGCAGAAAGTGTCAAGGGAAAATCTGTGCAAGTGTCTGGTAAATGAGAAGGGGAATGGGAAACTTAGGGGGTCTTGGTTCTAAGAAAACAGTATCAAGTGGCAGTGGGAAGTGGAAGGAAAATGTTCAAAGTCAGAGAGTGTTGTAGGGTCGTATGTTTGACCCTGAGATCTATGAGATGGCAGGGATGAGCCAACTGATGGCTATGGTGGAGTTTCAGAAATGGGAGCACTTATTCAATGTGAGTGTGCCCCAAGTTTTTGAGAATGCTATGCGCGCGTTTTATGCTAGTTTCTGGACCCCTGCTGAGGGTCATGTTTGTGTTGTGGTGGAAGGTATTGATTTTGTCTTCGATGATGCTGCTCTAGGAACAGTTCTCAATGTTCCATCTAAGGGGCTGTCTTCAGTGGATCCTGATAAGCATGCTTGTGAGGGAAACTTTAGGAGAGCTATTGTTAAGCCTGGAACAATCCAGCAGGGGGAACGGGTCCATAAGAAATCCATGCTACCTCTCTACCAGATTCTTTTTGAACTGGTAAATAAGGTTCTTCTTCCCCGTGTTGAGAGGCGCTCCATTTCTTCCAGGACTGATCTGATTTTGATGGAAGCCCTTGACAACCTCAAACCAATCAACCTGCCTACTCTCATGATTGAACATATGGAGAAGGTTGTAAGCGTCAAGGATGGGAATCATGGGCTCCCTTATGGTTTTCTACTTAGTCGGGTCTTTGAGTTTTATAAAGTGCCAGTTAAGAACCCCCGAGTAGGGACCCACAAGCAGACCTTTTCGAAGACGACCCTTGAGGAATGTGAGTGTTTTGAGAAGGCTTGGGGCAGCACTTCAACCATATCTCAGTTTATCAATGCGCTGGATGATGCAAATGACGTGATCAAGAGGCTGAAGGCTCAAATTTCCATACTGGAGGCTCAGTCAAGTCAAGCTGATGGGAGACCTAGTACTGCTACTTCCTCAAATGAAGAAGTTTCCCTCTTGACAAAGGAGAACTCTGAGCTCCGGCAACAGGTTGAGAACCTACGGGAGAAACTGCTTGAGGAATAGTCCTCTGCTAATGCCCGCATGGATTTGGTTCTCCGGACTCTTACTGCCTCCTCCTCCAAACCTTCCTCTTCTAGTGCCCCCTAGTCTTCAATCATATCTAGCATGTCTGTTGATGATGATGTGGTTACCAGTTTTTGTCTTTTGTTGTTTTTTTGTGATTGGTATGTGGATAACACCTGATTGCTCCCGCCTGAAACAGTCCAAATGAAGTCTTTGCTATCCCAAGCAAAGACTTCTCTTTGTTTAAACTCTTTTGTAAAATGAATGAAGCTCAGTCTTTTTATGTTCTATTTACCTTTCTGCCTTTTTATTCTGTTTTCTATCATGTTGTGTGCACATAAGGGGCATGAGTTAGCTCTGTTGGACTTCTTTATGTTTTCTAACTATTTGTGCCTTTTTATGATGCCAAAAGGGGGAAGTTAATGGTTAAGGAGATAATTGATGGCACGGATTAAGGGGGAAGCACACAGACAAGGGGAACTATTTAGGGATTTGGTCTCTTATCTGGTTATGATACTGTATATATCTGCTCACCAATTATAAAATTTTGTCATCATCAAAAAGAGGAAATTGATGGGATGTATTCTATTTTGATGATCTAACAAACTTTCATGTGAAGAACCAGATAAAGGACATGATATGTAGCCAGCACAACCAGTCAGCTTTAACTCAAGAATTCTGAAAAATGTAATGTTGAACTCATAGGGAACAACTGAGGGACATGATCCCTTGACAGTCTCACAGAAGAAAGTACAAGTCAACTCTACAGCTGGAAAGTTGTGACAGAAAAGTGACTGCCTGTAACTGTACCTGCTACAGTGCAGTAACAGTGCAACAGTCACTTCCCATTGGTTGAGAAGTGTACTATCTAGGTATGGGCATCCTCCTTGGGATGTCCTAGGGTTATAATATCTTGTTTGAAGACAAACAAGATATTCTCTTAAGCATTTACTAAAAATATTCTCTCAAGCATTGAAGACTCAAGTGTGTCAAGAGCAAGAAGACAACTCCACTAAGACGAACCAGTTTCACCTTGTGTCGTTAGTGTCCTTAGTTGAGTTGTAATCTTACATTTTGTTTTTCATTATATCCTATTTGCTTTTGTAGAAGCACCGTGTTAGGAATCTCTCAACCACAAACCTCGTGTGTTTGTGTCGTGACTAGTATAGTCACAAGTGAAAAGTCTTTGTAACTAGAGAGTGACAAAATGGCTTGTAATATGCATTACAAATTAGTGTGTTAAAGTCTTTGTAAGAAGGTCATTACAAAGTGGCTTGTAATAGTTTAGATTACAAGTTAGTGAAGTTGAAATCTTACAAGTGTAGGTCGTGGTTTTTGTCCCTTTGAGTGAGATCTTTCCACGTAAAAATCTTGTGTCTCTTTTACTTGCTTTCTTAGTGTACTCCTCTAAGGGAACTGGTAGAGGACTAGGTCTCTCTACAGTTTGGTGGACTCACAGAAACTATCACCAGTGCTGAGCCCGCCCAAGCCTAATACTAAAAATTGAATGGACAATCATCTGTTTACTATTTACACTTCTAGCTAGTCCGTATACACAAATTATATACGGCTATAAACATATCAAGTATATATTATACATTCGCTAGTTATTTTAGTTTAAGCGATTGGGTAAACGGCTATTTGGGTAAATTCTTCTAATTCTTTATAGATATAATTTTAAAAACATTTCTCTTTATTTTCTTTGGTAATACTAATTACCTCTCATATGGTTTAAATACTATAATTATTTATTTTGTTTCCATTTTCTTGTTAAAAAACTTGTTTCAAATGATATATTATCCATAATATTTTGTAATTACCACCCTCAACCTTACTTATCAGTTTTTAAGTCTTGTAACATAAATCTCTCTTTTATAAAATAGAAAAGGATATTGTATTGTACTACTTGACTAATCTTTCAAAGATATAAAAATTGATTATTTATGAGGTTAATTCGATAAGAAAGAAAAATAAAAGAAAGCTTCACAGCTTTGCATTTAAATATTTTTAGCGAAAGTCTGCGTAGATTCAAGATGTAAATTTATTAATATATAACGAGGCATATGCTTAACTTTTATTTTACTTCAGCATTGCTTTTTATCTCTACTACTTTAAGATGCAGTTTATCGATAATTTTTCTTCTTGTTGGGTAGCTCTTTTATTTTATATAAATAATTTTATGTTTTTGTGCTTTCAAGTATTTTATCTTTTATTATATACTTTTAATTATTCGTTATTATTTCGCAGTAAGAAAGTTTTATATTTACTCGTTCTTGATTCTTTTGCTTCCGATGCTCTTACATAAAAATAATAGAGATATGTAACTCTAGTCAAGTAGTGTAATATAATAACATTATCTTTTTCTTATTTAAAGAGCTGCAGAACCTTGAAAATAACAATAAATTTACAAAAGGGTAAAATCGAAAAACATTGAAATTAGTATTGTTACCAAAAATCATAATATGAAAGGGAAATATAACATTACAAATCACAAAATTGAAGGGTGTTATAACGGTAAATATGGTGGAGATCTTTGAAATTACCTTACTTATTTTTTGCCCGCTCTTGTCTATATTATGTAATAAAATGTGAATTTTTAAATGTTAAGAAATTTAGCTAGCGTTTGGACATAAATTTGGTTGAAACTTGAAAAAAGAATTCTTGAAGTTGTGTTGAAAAATAATTTTTGGAAGTTGAAGCTGTGTTTGGACATGTATTTTATTTTATTTTTAAAATTAAAGTTTTGCAAGTGCAAGAAAAAATTCACCCAAAAACTGGGAACTTGTAATTTTTTGAATTTTTTTCCCCCAAAACATGATCATATTTCTAAATAAATAATGTTTTCAAAAGCAAATTTGAAAAAATGATGCTAATCTACGATCAAATGGCTCTTTTAAGTTGTACTCAACGACCATACAGACGCTTCGATACTCATTTTTATTATTTTGACACTTTAAGTGACTTTTAAGTATGTAAAGTAAACCCCTTACCATGACATGGCAAAGTGTGTGTTTTTTATTCATATTTGAACGTGTGAAATCCTAAAAATTAATTTTTTTTCCCGTTTTAAAAATAACAATTGACTTTACTTACCTAGTTACCTTAATCTTCACACTTTTCCTTCTCCAAACTACTCACCTTTGATGAAAATAAGAATTAACATTTGGGAGAAGTTGTTATTTGTTAAAATAACAGGTGCAACTTTAGTGTATCTTGGTAATGGAGAACATGAAAAGGAGGATGCAAATATAAAACATTAGGAGTAAAACTGTAGAGAAGGTACTTCAGGAATCACGGCCGAAGAAGTTAACAACAAAAAATTTGTGTTCACTAAAAGTGGAAGGATTGACAATGGAGGCATCATGATGACATCACCAAAATCTAAAAGTGTTTTAAAATGACCTCGAAGTTTTTAATTTACCAAAATGGAAGTGATAACTTAAATAATATCCCCTCCGTTTTAAATCAGACGAGATACTTTCTTTTTTAGTCTATTCCAAAATAAATGAGATATTTTTAAATTTAAAAATAATTCAACTTTAAACTCTTTATTTTATCCTTAGTGAGAAGTTTTTATAACAACACAAATATCATGACCCCACAAAGATTTTACACCTTAAGCTTTTAAGATTACAAGTTTTGAAAATTTTCTTTTTTCTTAAACTTGGTGCAAAGTCAAATTACCTTATCTAAATTGAAACGATGAGAGTAATAATAAGGCAAAATACATAAGTTGAAACTTGAATTATAGGTCAGATCCCTGTTACATACTTTCTATGAGCGAAAATAAAATTACACACTTAACTTTTTAAAAGTGTGTCTAATACACACTTTTGACCGAGACCCAATATGTGTAAAACAGCAACACAAAAAGGCGTATAAGATAAAAATATTATCTAAATATTTATTTATGTCACGTGTCTGCATATCCCTCATCTTCCCCGCCTTTCTCTATTTCTCTCCGTTTGTTTGGCCAGCCAAACTCCCCTTCCATACCATGTTCAAGAATCTTATTTTTTCCTTCATCTCTTCCTATCTTCACCACATTTACTTGCCATTATCTACAATTACTTCGTCAAATTTGAGTTTATTAACCTATTAGTTACTACCTAACAGTTAAAGTAAATTTGGAATTAATGTCATACATTTTACCAAATTGATCAAGAACATCAACAACCCAGTGGTCACTTTTCTCTTTTTTCTTTCATTCCTTGTGATATTCTCCTACAAATCCATCAATGTTTGTGCTGCTATCTTCGTTTCCTGTGTTTCTTTTTGTATATATAGTATCTAAAATCTTGGAAGAGGGATGCACAAGCAAGGAAACGTGGAAATTAAAATTTTAGATAGTTAGGTGAAAGGAGCAGGAAGATATCGAGGGATATAAGGAGGAATAGATTGTTATCACCAATTTATTTGCTGGTATGCAATTTAGTGAGTCATCGCTTATTAGCTTTTGATGCCTTTTATTTTTTTCTCGGATTAAATCACTTAGGCTCCTAATTTTTGGGTTGAATTGTGTGTGCTGATTTTTCTGGTGGTCCATGGAGGACGAGATGGGGTTGAAGAAGACGAGGGTATGTGTGTAGTTTAGATATTTTTTTATACCAATACAGTGTTGTGGCCTTATTGGTGTATGATATTATCCATATTTTGGTAAAGTGGTCAAAAAGAAGTGACGTGTATTAGATATATTTTTAAAATATTAAGTGTGTAATATTATTTTCGCCCAACACTATGTAATAGCGATTTGGCCGATAGTTCAAGTGCTCCCTTATGTATTTTGCCTAATAATAAAGGAATTATATAGTATAAGTCAAAAGGAGCTTACGAAGAAGTAATAGTACATATCACGTCACGTGTAAAAGTTAGTCTAAGGGGCTCTGTCTTACCAAAAAGGCTTGAAAATGACTTACATTTTAGTAAATAAAGTAATATAGGATAAATACAACGGTGAATTTGGAAGAGGAAGCCCTTTTGGTTGGGATGCCTAGTAGTAATGTATATGAGGAGTGAGGACGACGAAAAACTTTCTCGGAGGAACGAGGAGAATTTTGCACACAAAGTATCGGGTGAATGAAAGTATATACATTTCATTCTCGATATTGTAAACATCTGTATCAAGATTTTTCTGGAATAAAAGGAGTTTTTTAGTATCGACAACACTAAGTAAAAATATTTTGCAGATAAAACGCTAGCGGCCATGAGAAACCAATTGTTTCACAGCTCCCATCTAAAACATAGGAAGAATTTAAACGACGAAATACATACTTTATTCATCGATCTTGTACTTAAATTCCTCTTACACACATGTTAAATATGGGAATAATATTGCACACTAAACTTTTAAAAGTGTGTTAATTACACACCTCTTTTGTCATGTGTCAAACGCGTGTATTACACATAAAAGAGGCGCGTGAAAACTCAAGAATTGGTCTGAAATTAAGCTTTTTATTTTTATTTTTCCCCTTTTAAAACTATTTTCTTTTCAAATTAAAGAAAAAATATATATATAACCCATGTCTTCTTCCCCAACCCACACCCTAGCGTTTCCTCCCTCCCCCCCGCGTTTCGTCTTCTTCCCCAACCTCCATCCTAGTTTTTTCTACCCCTTCATGTTTCGTCTCTCCAACCCACATTACTAAGAAGAAGTTGAAGAAAAGAGGAGTTATTGGGTCTTGTAAAAATCACCATTATTGATCTTTTGAAAAAACTTTAAAATTTAATCGGGTTTTGTTAATTTTTGGGTTCCATGACCTAGAAAATTAGTTTGAATTCGTGATTATTGTTGAATAAAAATTACTTAGGTGATTAATTTTGATAAAATTCAAAAAACACCATTAACAAGTTTGAAGCTTTGGGTTTGAGCTTGAATTTAAAAAAATTATAAGGATTTGTGATGGAAGCTGTTAAAACTTGTTAAAAATCGTGCAAAGAGTTGAATCTATAGTTAGGGAAGAAGGTGCTTGTAGTTGAAAGGTTGGCGGTGGTATGGTGGTGGTGGAGGAGAAGATGATGGGATTGGGGAGATTAGGAAGGGGTGGGAGTTTTTTCTTTTCTGTAATTTTTTCTTTGGGAAGATGAGGAGAGGGGGTGGAGTAGGGTGGGGGGCAAAGGGTTTTTTCAGGGTTTTTTTTTTCGATTTATGACACGTGTCAGATGTCGATTGGCGCGTGTAATAACAATCTTTAAGCAGATGTGGTCAAACACTGAAGTGGTGTGTAATTGACACACTTTTAAAAAATTTAGTGTGCAATACTATTCCCGTGTTTAACAAGTGTGTAAGAAGGGTTTGAGTACAAGGTCGATGGGTAAAGTATGTATTTCGCCAATTTAAAATGAATAGATTTATGAAATCTCATCAAATACAAATTCCCCGATAAATGACAAAATGAATGGAAGAATGCACCAAAGGAAAAATACAAAGAATATTGAAAAAGGTGTGAGAATAAAAATGTGGAAGAAAACGAAAAAGGAAAAGGCAAACTGCAAAATGATCCAAATCTTCCTGCATTACACTAGTCCCGTGGGCCGTGGCTCAACATCTCCCTCACTATGTTGCGTCGTCTACAATTTCATAATGTCATCCCCTTTTATGTTCAATAGGGTTCAGCCAACCATAATTCACAGACAAATGAAGAAATGTTTCCGGTCTTGTAGAAACAATTACCTTCCACAAATAGATAGAACAATTTCAAAGGATTCAAATTTTAATCAACACGGTCTTTAGCGGCAACTAGTTGCTTTGTCCTTTCAAGAACACCAAAAAATATGGATCCTCCAATACCTATCCAAAGTACTCTTGGCCCTATTCCCTGCAATATACAATGGACAAGAATTAGCTTAATGTCTAATTAGCTTTTGCTTGGTTGATCATCACAGTTATGTTAACTTAATTATCAACATTATTTGTATAGATATCATTTCCCGTGAGAATTCCAGGATAATTCTATTGCCACATTAAATCATTTCTTGTGAGAAGTTCAAGCTGAACCACATTTCAACATTAAAGTTGGTGCTTTTTACATGAAATTGTTTAAGAGATTAAAGGTTCAAAGGAACTGGTGTTGTTTTGCAAATTCTTTCCCACCCCCCGAGAAGAAAGTGTCAGGTATCATGTCACTGCTCATTAGACAAAGCTTTGGATATCAAGCGCAAGAAAAAGAAGAGGGAATGACTGAAGATGATGCTTCTATCACATACAGCTAACACAGAGGCTATTCTGAAAATTTGTAGCTCAATCAGTATAAGAGTTTATGCTAATCCATCATCTGCACTCTTTTCTTTGCGGAAGGACAAGATAAAAAAGACATTATAGCCACTCTGTTCAAAATCAAACATACAGAAAACACAGGATGCAAAGAGCTGACCTTAAAAAGAGTGGAGGCTCCTTCTTCTTTTACAATACTGCTAACACAATGCAAAATGCCTTCATACTGCTTTGTTGAACCCTGAACGCAATGTAAATAAACAAAAGCAGGTGTCATGTTTTCAATAATGAATAAGAGAAGTGTAGTTAGATAGATGTGTAAGGTGTCAAACCTGAATCATCAATCTGGTTTTTATCACATCAAGGGGAGTAGTTATGGCTCCGGTTATTGCACCTGCAATTGATGTAAGACACAAATGTAACAGATCCTGCATAGAAATTATTGCCATGATATTAATGCATGAAGGGTTTTACAACTGACAAAGGCTCCTTATATAGTCTTGGTCAATCCTCACCTTCTGAGCTGACTGTTACACTAGAGTTAGGCTTAAAACTTTTTATTAACATGGTACCAGAGTCAAACTCATCCCAATCTTGGTTTACCCAACCATTGAGCCCCCCATGTTACGTTATCCACACTTCAAATGCCTAGCTCCGGCCTACAATAGTTGAGAATATGGGTTGTTTTCCTTTTATGATCTTGCGCAATCCTTACTGCATGAGCTAGCTTTCGGGTTAAGTTAGTACATTGAGCTAGTGATTCAAACGGAGGGAAGAATATGGAACTCTACAAGGCTTCCACTTATAGAACACATAAATTGTCTTTTACATATATATGTACGTATGTATCGCACAGGTCAATCATTTTTCTTTTGATAATGGCCAAAAAAGTAAGAGTTCACTACAAGGGAAAGTAAATATGTTTCTCTAGAATTCCAAGTCTCAACTAACACAGTTTGTTCTTTTTTTATATAAGCATCTCTTGCATAGATTAATCCAGAGAATATTGCATAGACTACAAGGAAAAAGATCTTGTGACTCCTAATATGTGCCATGTTCATGTTTTTACATATATGGACTATTTCACTCTTTTAAAAATTACACTGAATAAACATGGACAGGGTCAAGCTCAATAACTAAGATGATATCAGCGAAATTGGAAGTAATATAAGACATGTTGGTACCTGCAAAGGCACCAATCATTGCATTCTCAGCATCTTTAAGGTCCCTTCTTGCCTGCATAAAAACTAAATTATGTCTCTTTTCCGAGAAAAGAATATAAAACAGTTATGACTTTATAATTTTCTGGATAAAAGAAGTGTTTATATATAATCCTTGGGCAAAAATTAATGTAATCTCTCGTAGTGAAAAGCAGAACTGAACTGAGCAGTCTAGCTCAATGCATACAGAAAAATATATAAATGGATGAAATCTTCGTTCAATTTTGGAAAGATTCACTGGTTACTTTTTCTAGTCGATTTACATTGAATATATACGGTTATACACATATTATACATGAATTATACATATATTATATATCCGCCGGTTATTTTTAGTTTAAGCGGTTGGGTAGGAAGCTATAAGGTTAACTCTTCTCAATTAATTTCCCCATAGAAAGAATGACCGAAAAGTTTCATTGCAATTGCCAGCTCCCACTGGTCTTCGTGTTCAAAGATAGATGGTGAATTTTGTTACTATAGACCTTTGACAACATAAGAATGATCTGAATTTGTCATGCATGATGACAGAACCAGTAACTATTATTTTGATTGTAATTGAGGAAGTGTAAGCATAAATAAGCAGCCAACTTACAGCTAACTTATATCCCATCCGCAGTTGCTCGTATAAACAAAACTGGATTGCATCAAAAGGTAAGTCTCTCAGTAGAAAAGAACCATAACCCTGCACTCAAGCAAGAAAAACATTGGAGCTTTCAAAAGGTTGGACAAAGAAACCCATCACTCAACTACTGAATTTCTTTATCAAATTTCACGTTCTTTTCTTTTTCTAAAATTGTCTGACGAGTTTCAGATTGTAAATAAACATGAGTGTTTTAAATGGATGCCAGTTTCTGATAAATTCGTGTTACAGATTGTAAATAAACATGAGTGTTTTAAGTGGATGCCAGTTTCTGCTAAATTCGCCAAACAAGACACCTACTTACAGCATAAAGGCCTCTAAACCCTTCCTTAGCAACAATTAGTCTGACTGCATCAGGGGCAGAAGCAAATTGGCCAGTCTGCATCCTTTGCTTAACTACCTGTAAGTTATTCATATCTTAAATCTCAGAAGCAACATCAAAACCTAGGATGTGCAAATTAAGGTTTCAATTACCTCAGTGGGTACACGGACAATAGAAGAAGCAGCTCCACCTATAGCACCTGCAGTCTAATTTAAGTGTAAATAAGCTTTTGTACTTCAATATATTTGCAATATGGAATATTTTATTGCTGCGCATTTCTTAATTAATTCACTGAAATTGCATAGTTGATTCAAAATAAGTGGATAGTTTAAACTTATCATCCCACAATTACCGTCTAAACTCGCGTACATGTGTTAATTGTAATGCAACAGCAACTACCCAGTAAAGTCCCACAAAGTGGGGTCTGGGGAGGGTAATCTGCAAGCAGGCTTTACCCCCACCCCGAAAGGGCAAAGATGTGTTAATTGTAATGCCACTTCCAGAAATAAGAATAATGAGTGCCAAAGAATTCCATTCCATCTTCAGGATGGTAATTTAAATCAGGATTTAATTGTCTAGTTGTAGACTATAAAATGCAGGACACAGATTTCCAGGGCCCAGATAGCTGAGAATTTAAAACAAAGTACAACTAAATAAGAAGAACGGTAGCCAAACAATGTATCAATCAAAATACTTACCAAATGAGCTAAGGCACTAAGATTTTCAGGGAAGCTCTCGAGCAATTTTCTCTTCGTAGGTTCATATACACCAACAAATATTGCCGATGCTCTGAAAAGAAGAATTTTGAGTGACCAGTCTACTTTGATGAACAAAAACAATGTATTCGAAGGAAGGCAGTTCAAGATTTCCAAAAGACTACAACATTTGATAGCTGTAAGTTGGTTTTAGAAACCCACAATATATAGAAGATGAATTCCACAAACAGAGATCTAGTTACCATTCTATTGAAAGATACAAGTGCAATGCAGTGATTTTTCAGGTTCTTCATCCACATTAATATAGGACATATTAAAAGGTTTTCTAAAACCTAATAGGTGAATTTATCACCATTACCCTGATGGTCAACATACAGCTTATTTTGTTCACAACCGCAATATCACTGAAAATAAATCAAACAATTAGAATTACATGAGTCCTTCCACATTTTCGTCCGCTAAATTGTAGATAACAATCATGTCACATGGGTTAAACAGCATATTTTGGATAAAAGTGGATAAAGTAGCAGACATAGTCATCTGTTTTGATAAAATAAATTTTAGTCTCTTTCTCTCTCTCATGCTTGTTTGTTTATTTCGGGGGGAGGAAGTGGGGCTGGCAAGAGAAGTTTTGGAGAAGACAACTTTCCAGGGTCCCTTTATATAGCTTTCTGTCAAGTGCACATCCAAATTACTATTTCAAGCATTTGCATAGTATTTAGTGATGCTGAAGCGGAATGCATAACCTGTCAGCAAACAAATTTCAGCTTCACAGTTCAAGGCCTTGTTCAGTTCAATTAAGTCTTAGGACAGGATAAGATTTTTGTAACACATAATGTGTTGAGAAAGGACCTCAGAGTAATGCAAAATGTGCATCGAAGATGAAGTTCGTCCATGTATTCAGATTCATAAAAATGAAGTATTCAAAATCCACTACTTACGGTAAGACACCAACAAGATTTCCAGCCAATCCTGAATAAAGACCTTTCAAAATGATTTGTCCCCCACCACGAACTGCCTAACATTAAACCATGAACAGCTGGTCAAATCAACTATACTATAAGAGCTGATGAAAATAAACTTGAAGAAATTGACACTCCTGTATGACAGTTTGATAGATGAGAAAAAAAAGGTCGCAAAGCTGTTAAATTTTTTGTTGCTAACCTTATCAAAAACTACTTAGAATACCAAGTGAAAAACATCCAGATAAATAGTCAGTATGTGCTAATGGAGAAAGTAGTAGGAAGGAAGAAGGGAAATTATAGATGATATTCACGAAAAGTTAAACACTCTAAACCTGCTTGTAGTCGAGTTTTAATTGTATCAATTGGATACAGAACAGCTTCTACAACAACACCAGCAGCAGCCCCAGCTATAGCTCCCTCTACAAAAACATTTACAATAAAAAGAGAGTACATACACATTTTATTGAATGTCATTTGATGTACACAATCTCAAAATCAACACATAAGAAGGCTTCGGAAACACAAAACTATATAACTATCAACTGCACTACTTAGAAGGTATCACGTCAACCAAGTTCATCTACAATCCAAAAGTGCACTAAAAGGTGCCATTCAGCAATAACATGTCAGTCTAGCACAATCATTATTGAGACAAAGCAACCAAAAATATTTACAAGCTATTGCTGATTAGTATGCATGTACTATGTTTCTATATAAGAAAAAGTATTTTCAGTATGTATTTTTAGCAATTGTTCAAGCCAGGTATGGAGACCAGTTCTTGTAAAATTCAATAACTATTAATAGTTGTATCCCTTTGAGTTGGTTAACCAGTGTGACTCTATATAACATATTGATGACAATTTAGTAATGGGATTCAACACCATTAATTACAATGGCATTAGAAGACACATTTTGTATTTCAGCACTGAACATACAAAATAGAGACAACATTTAACATTGTCCATAGTTTACAACGAGGCCAGACTAACAAAATCATTCAGAGAGAAGGTAAGTGCTAATTCTCCATAGGTGGACATAGTTTTAGGCTTTTAATATAATTGTAAAGGGAAAGAGAACGATGCAATTTCAATAGTAGGGTTGTTTGTAGAACACACATGAAGGTCCAACAAAAGTATGTACCAGATGGTTAATTCCCAGCTTAGTGATGATAAATATGTGGTTGCTTCGACTTTCACTTATTTAAGTTAATTTCAGTTTCTTGATCCAATAGAATGTGGTAACTCTGCATGAGAGCACTAATGAAAGACTCTTACTACCGGTTTAATTTTGTTTATTTTTCGTTTCAGATTTCAGAGAACTATTTATAGTTTATTCAGGACATGCCTTTTTACTCACAAAGCCACTGGAGTCAATCTTTAGACATAGAAATCTTATACATGGAGGATTAGTTCTGGACTTCTGGCAAGCAGTAGCTCAAATTAGAGAGAGCTTTAAGAAGTGCTATGTCCAGCCAAATCGGAAAAATGGCGCATCAGAATTAGATGAGAAGCATAAAATATCACCATTTTCCCTAAAGTAGAAATAAGATGACAAAGAAGACACAAAGATAGCGGATATATAATCTTCCTACTTTTGAGATGAATTTAGTCTTCTTAAGTATGATTCTTTTTCATCCTTTATTTTCTTCGTCCTTTCAAAAGACACTCCAACATATTCTGGTCAATAAATAAAGGACACAAATTAGCTTCCCAAGCACAATGTGCCCTGCACGTGTTTGCATGATGCCTTTGTGCATGTCAGCGACCTAGTGCAGATACTGCAGACATTGTGAGTATGATATGATAAATTCTGTCTCACTTGAAAATTCATAATTTTGTATCTATTCTTGCTATCATTGTGGTTATCCTGAAAGCCACCTGAAATTCTTACAAGAAAGTGAAACTGTATGCAAATGCAAGGTTCAGTCACTCTTTTATAAAGTTAAAAGGCTTGATCTCACCAGTAAAACACCAGAAATTATTGTGGTAACATCTTGCACAGACTATTAATCCAAAGAGTTTTTGTGATAACATCTTGAACGGGCTATCAATCCAAAGAATTTAGAGAACTTACCATATAGTATGCGTAAGAGATCGAGTGGAGTCTGTTGTTTGCTAATTGATGCAACAGGTTTCTTTGGCATGTTGTGCCAGTTGAGTGCTCTCGAATTCAGTCTATCTCCTGCAAGAAGTATTTTCTTATCATCAAACATGGCAAAAGGGACATCAATTATCTGATTTATTACAGTTTTTGTACAAGTCTAAGAAATCATTTCAATAACCTGTGGAAGGTATAAGGAAAATTAAATAGGCAAGCAACGTAGTCAAGTGAAAAAGGAAAGCAGACATGCGAACCTAAAGGCACTTTCCAATGCTTTGAAATATATATATATATATATATATATATATATTGATAACCTAGAAATCCCCAATGGTCGTGGCACACGGTTTGTAACTCGGTGAATAACGGGTCCGCCCCTCCGACAGGGTTCAAACTCATGACAAGTGCCTAACCTACATATCACGCGCTTTGGAATATGGTTTTTTTTTTTCCTTTCTGTATTTTCTACCTTCCTAGCAAGGCAAACTATATTTGTGAACTGCATATTCCTCAACAAGCAAGTTGGATGGTGAGGAAAATCATAGGAGCAAGGGGAACAACAAGTCAATTGCACGAAAATTTGCAAGAGAAACAAAGTTTGATTAGACAGTTTTACTTCCAAGTTCCAACTACTAGGAGACCATTCTAAGGTGGAAAGGAGGGTCTCATGTTTCACCTGGTGCTCGACCTAAAGCTATTTTTATAATGTGGAATGCCATGGGAGGTTGGTGACTGTTGAAATGCTTACCAAGTGGGGGATTCATGTGAACACAAGATGTGTACTATGTCAGGCAAGTGAAGAAACTAGGGACCATTTATTTGGAGAGTGCAGTTTTTACAAGGCTTAGTGGAATAGAACTATGATGTGGTTGCAGCTAAAGCCTATCCAGGTGCAAACATGGAATCAGATGTTCTCCTGGATTGTCCATCATACAAAGGAGAAAACACAGATGGCCAGGATCGTCAAAATGGTGGATGCAAAATTCATCAAGGCAATCCGGAAAGAGAGGAACAATAGAATCTTTGAAGGAGTAATTCGGGATCATGAGAAAATTGTCAGAGAGCAGGCATATCTGCACCACCAGAGTAGCAGGGGAGCTCAGAAGTCGACCAAAGGCATTGCAATTCTAGCCTTGATTATACCACTAGACCAGTTGTATTGTTCTTTTCTGATATGTAAGTGTTAGTAGCAGTAGTCTGTAATAGGTATAGAAGAGTTTATTTTTTTGGATAGCTAGTCATGGATGACTAAGCTTGCTTTGTAATTCTCCTTTGGTGATTAATGAAATATGTTTATTTACAGGGAAAAAAAGGTAGATGGCAGTGACACAAGCGTAGATAGAAGGTTATCTTTTCATATCGGTCCTCAATGGAGTTCTTTTTCCTTCTTGTATTCACCTCAGTATACCCCTATATTTCTCTCTTTTTAGCAAGCAAATTTTGAAATACAAGTTTACAACAACAAACAAGAGTTAGTGGCACGGTGATGGTTTTACAATCAACTTTAATAATTCTGTAGATACTTTGTGAGATTTCCCCAATGGAGCTGCCTCTAAGTTGTGAAGGCAGGTGAAACTGCGTCACCTCTAAATAATTAATTCATTACGACAAAAATCACCAAAAGGAAACAGAAAATGTTTGCTCACCCCGAATATTATTCGAAAAATGAGATTCACAACTTTCATAGGGTTAACATAAAATCCTCATCACGCTGAACTGAATTAGAAGTTTAGAACCACGCCATTTAACCTTTCGAGTAAGTGATGAAAATTTTCCTGAAGCATATGTTTAATCATTGCACATACAATAAAACTGTCAATTTAACTCTAATTACAAACATGATTTACGTTATATTCGAATTGAGGTCCGAATTGAGCAACTCATTGTTACCCAAACCTGGTCACCTTTTATTTGGGCCAACGGGAACACTTGAAATAGAATGGATGAAGCACATAAAAATAACAATGTGAGATGCTTTAATTAAGCAAGCAGATATAAGCTTCGCTTTGATCGTAAAGTGTACGCGTAAATTAACATATAGAGGAAATTACCCGGCAATTCCGTCTTCGAGTTGATAGCCATTCTGTATCTTTGAAGAATATAAATCAGTCAAATTAATTTGGAGTTTACTCTTATGAATTATGAACTCAGGTAGTGTTTCTAGACTATAGCAGATTGCCCGGTGACTAGACTATAGCAGGTGAAGACGCAGCGCAAGATTTTGAGGGGTTTAGAGAGTTTGAAGCGAAATGCCCAAACAACTTTGTTTCTTTTTTCTATTTTTCCCTAAGTCCTACCTTATTCGGAAATGGCCCTGAACTATGTAATTTAGTACAATATTACCCTCCGTCTACCTAACGGACCAAATATACTCTCCACGTTAACCTTTTGGCTCAAGTTTGCCTTTATTTCTAACGGCCCTAGTGGGGGTATTTTTTGCCCGATAATTAGACGGAGGACAATATTGTACCAAATTCCATAGTTCAAGGACATTTATGCCCTTCTCCATTTTGTATCCACATTATTTGGCAACAACAATAATATACGCAGTATTATTTGGCATTGCAACGACCCGACCGGTCGTTTTGAGAGTTATAGCCCTGATTCCCTGTTTACTGCTTTCCCCGTGTCTTTTTCTGCTCATGTGTCCGGATTGTGTTTTGGAGGTCTGTAGCTCATTTAGGCTTGAAATGGCGAAAGTCGAATTTTTGGATATTTTGACTGGTAGTGGACTTTTTGATATCGGGGTCGGATTTCGATTCCGGAAGTTGGAGTAGGTCCATAATGATGAATATGACTTGTGTGCAAAATTTGTGGTTTGGTAGGTTTCAGCATCAGTTGTAGAAATTTGAAGTTTCAAGTTCGTTAAGTTTGAATCGGAGGGTGATTTGTGTTTTTAGCGTTGTTTGATGTGATTCAAGGGCTCAACTAAGTTCGTATGGTGTTTTAGGACTGGTTGGTATGTTTGGTTGAGGTCCCGGGGGCCTCGGGTGTGTTTCGAATGCTTAACGGATGGAATTTTGGACTTAGGCAATTGTTGAGATTTCTGGCCTTCTGGTGTTTCGCACCTGTGGTGGGGAGATCATAGGTGCGGACTCGCATGTGCGGAAGAAAGGCCGCAGGTGTCGTTTAGGTCAATAGGGTATGTGAGCGCAGGTGCAAGATGGGAGTCGCATCTGTGCATCCAGAGATACGCGGAGGAAGGGTCGTAGGAGTGGTAGGAGGCCTGGGCAGGGCCGCAGATGCGAGAGCTTACTCGCAGGAGCGGGCGCCGCAGGTGCGGCCCGTTGCTCGCAGATATGGACCTAGTCTTTTTAGTCATTTCCGCACCTGCGATGGAGTTTCCGCAGGTGCGGCACCGCAGGTGCGGTTAGAGGCTCGTAGAAGCGAGATTGTGAGGGTTTTATTCCCATTTCGATTTTGGGACTTTGAGAGCTCGGTGTGAGGCGATTTTTTGAGGTTTCTTCAAGAAGATTATTGGGGTAAGTGATTCTAACCCGGATTGGGATATGTTTCATGAATCTATTGATATTTTCATCATCTAATTAGGGATTTGAGTTGGAAATTTGGAGAAAATGGTAGAAACTTCATAGACTAAAATTTTCGAGTTTTGAAACGCGATTTGAGGTCGGATTCGAGTAATTCTTGTATGGTTGGACTCGTGAGTGAATGAGTGTTCGTATTTTATGACTTTTACCCGATTCTAAGACGTGGGCCCGGTGAGGCTTTTTGGGTCAATTTCCTAATTTCTTGCTTTAGCTTAGATTTCATTAATTAGATTAGTTTCTTATAGATATATTTATGTTATGTAATTGATTTTGGCTAGATTTGAGCCATTCGGAGTCCGATATTCGTGGGAAGAGCATTGTTACCGACTGATTGAGCTTGGTTCGAGGTAAGTGGCTTGCCTAACCTTACGTGGGGGGGGGGGGGGGGGGGGGGGGGGGGAGGGATTCCCTTAGGATTTTGTACTAATATGATATGTGAGCATCGTGTACGCGAGGTGACGAGTGTGTATACGAGCTATTTGTTGCAAAACCTAATTTTACTGAATAATTACCTTTTTTTTTTCTTAATTGAGTATACTAGCATGTGTAGTTATCTTGTTAGCCTAGAATAGCATGTCTATGTGTCTTAATTGCTCAACTGAACTCCTTGCAGCATGCTTAGTGAATTTCTACTTCCTTTTGACTTATACGTAGCCTAAAATAGCAGATTCTCTAGCGGTAACTAGTATCTCCATTGGTTTGAGTTGTGTATTTACTTTGGGACTACGGGTATCCCGGGAGATTCCCCTGCATATTTACTTTTGAGACTACGAGGCGGTACCTCGGGAGTTCTCCTTGTATATTTATTTCGGGACTACGAGACGGTATCTCGGGAGATCCCCCTGCTGTTGTTTACTCTGTGTGTTGAACTATTATTTGTTGTGTTTCTTTTTTATTAGTTCCAGTCTATTTTTATACTGTATATTCTCTGCTTCATTTATTATTTACCAGCGGGCCTGACCTTACCTCGTCACTACTCAACCGAGGTTAGACTTGGCACTTACTGAGTACCATTGTGGTGTACTCATGCTACTCTTCTGCATATGTTTTTTGTGTGCAGATCCAGGTACATCGTTTCAGCCTCATTATTAGTCGTGCACCTGCTGCTGCTACTACGGAGACTTCAAGGTACATTTTCCGCGTCCGCAGACCTAGGAGTCACTCTCTTCCTTTTCATATATTTCTTCTTCTGTTACTTCTAAACACTGATGTATAGAACATATAGTAAATTCTTAGAAGCTTGTCACTTATGATGTTCCGGGTTTTGGAAAAAATTTGTATGTACTTTGAGAGTTGTTATTGTATATGCCAAGCGGCATTTCTATCACTATTTCATTTCTGTTAGTGTTAATGGTTTAGATTTATGTTTCATTTGCGTTGTTATTCCGCAAATGTTAGGCTTACTTAGTCGTAGAGACTAGATGTCGTCGTGACCTCCCACGGAGGGAAGGTTGGTTTGTGACAAGTTGGTATCAGAGCTCTAGGTTCATAGGTGTCGTGAGTCTCAAGCTGGTTTATTAGAGTCTCGCGGATCGGTACGGAGACGTCTGTACTTATCTTTGGAAGGCCATGGAACTGTTAGGAAAAAAATTATACTTTTTTTATTCCTTGTCGTGTGAAAGTTGTTGACATCAAATTCTAAACTTCTATATTCTATTCTTTCTCATAGATGGTACCGGAAGATCTGATGACCAGGTGCCCGTGCCCCCTGCTAGATCCGCTAGAGGCCGGGGTCGGGGTAGAGGATGTCCATGTGGTGCAGCCAGAGCACCCGCGCGAGTTGCGACAGAGGAACCCCAGAAGCTGCAGCAGGAGGGCAGGCACCTGAGGTGCCTATTGCTACACCACCCCTCCAAAAGACTCTAGCCCAGTTCATGGGCATGCCAGCACCTTAGCTCAGGCTGGATTGATCCCACTAGCTCCTGCAACATCTCAGGCGGGGGGAGGGGCACAGAATCCCGCAGCCCTTACTTCTGAGCAGAGGGTCCAGGTCGACCAGGCCCCATACTTTATCCCTGATGTTCTAAACGTCAATACCACACAAGAGAAGGGTGATTTGTGTGGTGTCCAATTTTCGCATGCACTAGTTATAGAAGGACCAGGTTCTTCTATGTGTTCCAACTCCTACAGTTTGCGGAATAATAAATACAGAAATTAAAGAACACAGAGATTTTTACGTGGAAAACACCCAGCTCAAAAGGTGAAAAAACCACGACCTACTACCAGTAGGATTTTCTCCAAACACTTCACTACAACTCTGAGACAACAAAAAAGTTTACAAACTCTTGCAAACCTAAGGATTAACTCTAACCCTTATAACAACACGCCACAGGCTGTTGCAACTATGTCAAGTTAACTCTAACTTGAATAATACAACTCAGTACCTAGTACAAGTTGCTTCTAAGAAAGCTGAAAGGTACAACTCAAAACGCCTACTACACTTTGAACTAGAAATAAAGAAAGACACATAAAACTCTTTATGATGCTTGTTCTTCAATCTGGTTCGTGTAGCTTCAGGATCGCACTCTTAAATTTCACACAAATTGCTCGCAAAATTTCCTTGCTATTTTGCTCTCAATTCACGTGTGTACTTCTGTTTTTGTGCATCACTTTACAATAAGAACATTCTGCAATATATAGGAGTTAGTAGATAAGGAATTAACTAGAATCCTAATGCAACTCTTCCTTGGTGGAAGAGTTCTAGTCAAACTCAACTCCTCAAATTCTTCCTTATCTTAGATTCTATTCTTACTGAATAAGGAGTCCTTCTCCTTAATGTTTTTGCAATCTTTTCGATTAGGAGATATCTCTATTTTACCATATTTCGTTTATCTCCTGCATGTGCACCTCACGTGCCTTTGACTCTTTTTGGCTATGTCTGCCAGGATGGACATGGTTCATCTCTGAGTTCCTTTGTCAATCTTCAAAACTATTCTCTTTCTTGGGCAAACAATCCCTATGCAGCCGGTAGCTCCTGTCCAGCACGAGACTAGGACAACAACTTCTGAGGCGAAGCATCTCAGACTTGAGAGGTACAAGAAGTACCAACAACCTACCTTCAGTGGATTCTACAGATGATGCCCATGGTTTTCTGAAGGGGTTTCATTGTATTCTCCGTACTATGGGCGTAACGGAGATGAGTGGGGTTTCTTTACCACCTTCCAGCTTAAAGGAGAAGCCTATCAGTGGTGGCCTGCTTATGAGTTGAGTAGTCTAGCTGAGACAACTTCGCTTACATAGACTTAGTTCGCGGACATGTTTTTGAGAGAGTATTTCCCTCAGAGCCTATTGGACGCATGACGCGTGGAGTTTGAGCAGCTGCGCCAGGGTGCTATGACTGTGTAAGAGCATACAGTCCGCTTCAGTGATTTGGATCGACATGCACCGGCCTTGGTTGCCACAGTTCGAGAGAGGGTTCAACGGTTTCTTGAGGGACTCCACCCTAGCATCTGGATCAGTATGGAGAGGGAGTTGGAGATGGATATTTATTATCATCGGGTTGTGGATATTGCTAGGAGATTGGAGGGCATGTTTTCCCAAGATAGAGAGGAGAGGGAGGCCAAGAGGCCTCGTGATTCTAGCACTTATAATGGTACTCGTGCCTCAGCTGCAGTTCTCCATGGTAGGGGATATTTGAGTCGCCCTGTTCATTCAGATCTTCCAGCTGCCAGTGGTGTTCCAGCTCCTTATAGGCCCCATGAGCCTTATTATGCACCGCCAGTATCTACTGTGCCTCCTGCACAAGGTGCTTTTAGCGGCCAGTCCAACAGACTTGGACCGAGTCAGTCACAGCAGCCACGCCCTCCGCGAGCTTGTTTTGAGTGTGGCGACACTCGCCATATGGTGCGGGATTTCCCCATACTTAGGAGGGGTGCACCTCTATAGACTTCTAAGCTACCACATGCTCCAAGGGTCCTCAAGCTATGATTCCAGCATCAACTACCGCCCCACCTACTCAGCCAACTCGAGGTGGAGGTCGGGGAGGTCGAGGTCGCCCTAAAGGGGGAGGCCAGGCCAGATATTATGTTCTTCTGGTTCGCACAGAGGCAAATGCTTCCGAATCTATCATTACAGGTATTGTTCCGGTCTGTCATAGAGATGCGTCGGTATTATTTGACCCAGGCTCTACATATTCTTATGTGTCTTCTTACTTTACCCCGTATTTGGGCGTATCTCGGGATTCTTTGAGTTTCCATGCTTATGCATCTATTCCTGTGGGAGATTCTCTTGTTGTGGACCGCGTGTATTGGTCGTGTTTGATTAGTCTTAGTGGTTTTGAGACCAGAACCGATTTATTATTACTCAACATGGTAGACTTTGATGTTATCTTGGGCATGGACTGGTTGTCGCCCTAATATTCTATTCTTGATTGTCACGCTAAGACCGTGACTCTGGCTATGCCGGGTTTACCGTGATTAGAGTGGTGGGGTACCTTAGAGTACACTCCCAACAGAGTTATTTCATTTCTTAAAGCTCAACAAATGGTTGAGAATGCGTGTGATGCATATCTAGCTTATGTGAGAGATGTCAGTATTGATACCCCTATAGTTGAATCTGTTCCAGTAGTGAGTGTCGCGCCCCTTTTTCTCGTGAAATCTAGTTTCGACATGTGACAACTCTTTTAAGGAAGTATTAAATGAGGAGAGTTGCCACCTAACTGTTTTAAGGTGCGTTAGGGCACCTATTTGCAAATGACTCAGGTTTGACTAGTTTGCATCACCAAAGATTAGGTAAGGGCTCGAAATTACCTCGAAGAAAGGGTGTTAGGCACTCTTCGAGGTCCACAATTGTGGGTCCCCTCCGAACTCGAATTATATAAATTAGTCAGATAAACGAAGGCATAGAAAGCAAAAAAGTTTGAGAAACTTTATTATTAAAAGACTTTTAGTAAATACAAACACTTGATTCAAAAATAAAAAAGGAATTAACATACGGGGGGGGGGGGGGGGGGCNACGAAAATAAAAGAATATTGTTACAAAAATCTTAATGAGAATATAGATGTACAACTATTTCAATTCTACTAGAAAGAAAGAAGGAAGGGGGGTCCTATATTTTTTAGCCTAAAGGATCACCCCGTGCAACATAAATAATACTTCGTAACTCCCTCAAGATGGGGTGTTACTCGTATTATTCAGCGATCATCTCCTGCTAACCGATTACTATATTTAAGTTATTACCTAAAGTGAACTAGTTCAATTATATGTTGTGCCTTATGCATGCACTACTCGTACTATACCTATGGTCGAGGAGGCATTGGACCTCTATTTTGGGTGGCTCTAGAATTTACTTAGGCTGCTCAAAAAATGTCAAAACTAGGCGACATACAAAACATGTTGGACTTCACATATAGGCAGTTAAAGGCTCAAGTTAGCCTCCACAATTACACAGCAAATGCACGCGGAAAACAAGTTTCCATGCTAGGCAATTGAGATTAAAGAACTTAACTCCCTATAGGCATGATTTCTAGGTGATAGGTATCGAGGCACTCAAGTAGATTCAGGAACCAGCGAGATTCATAGACAGGATTGCATAGGTTATTACACACTGGTTATTGAGAAAGAAAATTCCTCAATTATTAGCACTACAATTATTGCACCTAGGTGGGTTGTGTAATAAAGGGAGTGGAAACTCAGAATTACTCATACACTTGATAGTGACCTAAGTGAGTGATGAACAGTGTTTAAAGGGCGTCATTACCAGTTACTAAGGCGGTCAGTGACGTCCTATAGGTAGGATTTCAAATGATTAGCAATTGGGGAGTCTGATTTTATTGTTAAACCTTATAGGCAGATTCTCTAGGTGAAATATGCAATATCATAAGAAATGATGTGATCAGAGTCCTTTAGGCATGATCTCTAGTAATGTGAATTAACAAGAGATTCAACAATATTTTCCTACAGGCAGGTTCTCTAATCAACATATAGCTACAAAGATATTGAGACATTTGAGTTCAGGCTTTACTAATAAACAAGTAGTGCAAGTGTGTGTGTTTTCCTAATGGCATGCTTTCTACAGTGTACATAGAGAAATGAATCAACATAAGGCAAAGCATCATTCAATCCTATAGACATGTTTTTTACCTATCATACGTTAATATTAGAATCTACCCCATCCCCTTTACTAACACCCCAATCATTTATACAAAGGTTATTATTACAGACCCAAATTAATAATAAAGTAGTAATATTACATGGCAATAGACAGGCCTATAGCAGGCCCAAATAGAATAACTAAATACCCAACCTTACTGGGACTTCAAAACTTCTGGAATAACAGACTTAGACCTTCAACAAAGAACCACACGATCACAGGTCCATAGGGGAGTTCAAACCCCTTTCAATTAACCATAACACCAAGTATTGCATCACTTGGAACAACCAACATAAAATATAGTACATGATAGGGAAGTATAGCATTATGGATAGTTTGGAGGTTAAGAGGAATGACTAGGGCCAAGCCCCTAGTGTGTCAGAGTTCACAAGGGCCTCAATTGGACCCTGAGCAGTGCTCACACTAGGGAGGCCAATAGAGAACCTAGGTAGCCTTAGCTTTCAGCCGACAAAGAATAGGAATTCAGAATACCAAAGCAACAAATTAAGAGAATGGACAGAAATTCCAGAGTGATCATACAACATAACTGGTCAGGTAGACCAACAAAATTCAGCAAAGTTCAGTAGCAAAGCATCACATAAACAAACATCGTAGGAAAAGAAAAACAAGTTTGCAAACAAACCTAGATTGCACTAGTTGACATTTAAGGGGCCTAAATTAAGTCAAGTCTAACCTAAGGCCATATAAATACTTGGACATAATGGAGGTATACATATATTGATTATCACAGAAAAGAGAAAATAGCAAGTGAACCAAGGCATACTGAAAAAGCATGTTAACATAGGAGCAAGGCCCTAGTCAGTTGAAATAGAATGTTTGCCTTCAGAAAATCAGGATAGCAAGACACAAGTTTAAAACAGATTTTTGGGCAGTATTACAAAAAGCACTCCAACATACACAAGACTTAGTAAAGGTCCATTCAAGTAAAAGTTAGGGCATTATCTAAATACAGTAGGCAGAAACAATATACAACCACATTATTTAAGTTCAAAATTAACATGTAAAGATGTTACAGGGTGCAGAACTAGACTTAGGAGATAGGAAATTGGAGAGTGCAAATCATAGTGAATCATGACATGAACAGTGAACTACTCTCATGCGTCAATTAACACAGAATGACATCAAGTTGAACATTATCATAGTTGAACCAAAATTCAGATACATGTGCATAAAGAAGGGAATAAAGTAAATAATGTGGGTTAAAACACTAACCAGTAGAAAAATTAAAAGAGTGCAGAGTGTAATAGCAAAAACCCCAAATCCCCGATGCTTCAGAGTTCACAAGAGCCTGAAAAAGGAGCTCTGAGCAGTGGTTGCACCAGACGAGGTTATTCAATAATTCAGAGAGGTTTAGGGTAACAATGAGTGAGTGAGAGAGTAGTGAAAAACAGTAGCCGAAATTAGGGTTCATAAATCTCTTTTTTAAGGGGTTTCGTGAGAGGGGTTTATATAGTGTAGGAATCGAACAAGTAAACACGGAAAACAAATTATTCAAACACAAATAAGGAAAGATATTCTAGAATCGATTTTTAGGGCATAAACAAAGGGTTTAATAAATCAACAAAGAATAACAATTATCACGCAAATAATACTAAAAATAAAGGAATATAGAAGATTAAACAGAGAATAAGGAAAATATCATACAAAAAATCATTTAGAGTCAGATTTAGGGCAAAATAAAGTAGAAAGTAGGGAAACATAGATTAAACAGAAATAAGGAAAAAAGAATAGTCAAACACGGAAAAGAAAAAGTATTAATCAAGAATCGGTAAGGAACAAGGGAAAAATTCAAACCCTAGTTCAAAAAAGAAGCATAGATAGTTGATGATCTCACCGAATCGGACCATATATAGTGCATATAGACGAAATATCGTCTAAATCTCAAAGATTGAAGGCGGTAGAATCCAGTTTGGGTACTGGCACTTGCCAAAATTGGGGAAATTACCATATAACATCATAATCTTGTAGACAATAATGAGGTAACACATAAAAGGCAAGTAAATCACAGAGGGAGTCCATGATTTACTCGGATATGGAGAAGATGGAGGAGGCGGCTAGGGTTTCTGAAGGAGGGAGAAGGGAGATGGGAGGATACAAAGGCGACATGAAAATGGGGAATTGGGGTTAGGGTTAGGAGTTAGGTTAATTAAAGGGTGGGTTTAATTGTGAGTCGTTGATCTTGAGAGATCAACGACCAGGATTAAAAGAAAATTGTGGCGGGTCGTGTAAAGCGGGTACCGACCGGGTTGGGGTTAGTGGGTTATTTGTGTTGGGATTGGGGTAATTGGACTAAGGTTCGGTGTAATTGGGCTGAGGCCTGGGTAGTTTTAGGTCCGAAAATTGGCTTATTTTGGACAAGCTATTAAATACACAATAATTACTTTAAAAATAATTTATAAAATAATTAATAGATAATAAAATGCTACTTGTGCAATAAAATGACTGAAAATAATAACTCAATATTATAAAAATATAAAAAATAATGTTTTGGCATAAATAATATAATAAACACAATTATTTGTAAAATATAGGCCATTAGTGCAAAACTAGATAAATAGCTTAAAAATTCTAATGCAATTAAAAAAAATAGAATAAAAATGTTTGAAACATGTATTATGGATGAAAATAATAATTTTGGGTAATTAAGTCATCACAAAATAATTTAAAGGATAATTACTAGATATTTACATAATTAAAAATATAAGAAAATTAATTTAGAACTCTAAAAATTATGTAAAATGCTTGTATAGGTTTGTAAACTAAATGATGATGCAAATATGCTATTTTGAAAGTATATATGTATTTTTTTTAAACTGTGAGGGAAAAATAGGACATCAACAGCTGCCCCTCTTTACCCGGGAATGATGAAAGAGTTGTCGGGTAAAAAAATGATGATCGATTTTAACTGAATGGGGTAATTTGTAAAATGGAGGCCGAACCCTTGTTCCTGAGTTGCCTACATATCCCCGGTGTTACGAAAATCAGGCCGTGTGTAGTTCTGGATCCATCGGTTAACTGAACCGACGAAATTGTTATAGGAATGATTGTATGTTTCGGTAAGGGTTCTTTTGGGTAGGAAAATATCAGATGAATTTTCCTGAAATCATGAATGCGAATCTAAAAAGTTATGGATGTATTTCAAAATGAGCATTTGAATGGTTATCAAGTGAAAATAGGTAACTGATGGTGGTTGGCTGCATTTGAAATAATTGTAGGATGTGAACATTGAACGGAAGTCAGAGCGAAGACTGATCCCGTTAAAAGAAAGGTTACCTCCTGGATCACCTGCAAAACTTAAAAAACACAATGCATGCGAGTATATAAGGATTATTGCTAGAATTTAAACATGATGCAAATTCTCTTGGGACCATGAAAGTTGTCTTTGCCCGGTGTGGATGATGTCCTCAGACCATGACGTCCTGGGCCATGAATCATGTGATAAGGGATTTGCAGGCCATGAAATGATGTCCTCGTGCCATGAGAATGGTGCTTTTGAACCATGACGCCTTTGAATAATGATGTGCAATATTGAGAGATCCTCAAGCCATGTCATGGTGTCTTCCGGCTATGTGGATGATGCCTTCGGACTATGACGCCTTTGGACGAAATGGCGATGTTTCATCCCATGAGATGCAAAGATATGATGCTTGGTCATATGCGAAGCAAAACAAGACAGAGCTTGTGTAAGATTGGGGCAGTGCTCAGCCCCGGGCGAATAGAAATTAGTGCTAGGTTTTAAATAGCATAATGGAGGTAGCATTTGGTATTATGCAAGGACAAGGCGATGCTTAACCTTAGACAATTGAAGAGGTCGTGCTTAGCCTCATGCAAGAAGAGGAGACGATGCTTAATCTTGATGTAATTAGGAGACACTGCTTAGTCTCATGCAAAGAAGGCAATGCTTAGCCTTATGCAATTAGGGAGGCAATGCTTAGTCTCATGCAATTAGGAGACAGTGCTTAGTCTCATGCAAAGAAAGGCAATGCTTAGCCTTATGCAATTAGGGAGGCAATGCTTAGTCTCATGCAATTAGGAGACAGTGCTTAGTCTCATGCAAAGAAAGGCAATGCTTAGCCTTATGCAATTAAGGAGGCGGTGCTTAGCCTCATGCAAATAGGAGACAGTGCTTAGTCTCATGCAAAGAAAGGCAATGCTTAGCTTTATGCAATTATGGAGGCAATGGTTAGCCTCATGCAAGGAAAAGACAATGCTTAGTCTTATGCAATTAGGAGACAGTGCTTAGTCTCATGATAAGAAAGTCAATGCTTAGCCTTATGCAATTAAGGAGGTAATGCATAGTCTTATGCAATTAGGAGACAATGCTTAGTCTCATGCAAAGAAAGGCAATGCTTAGCCTTATGCAATTAGGGAGGCAATGCTTAGCCTCATGTAAGGAAGAGACAATGCTTAGTATCATGCAAGGAAGAGACAATGCTTAGTCTCATGCAATTAGGAGACATTGCTTAGTCTCATGCAAATAAAGGCAATGCTTAGCCTTATGCAATTAGGGAGGCAATGTTTAACCTCATGCAAGGAAGAGACAATGCTTAGTCTCATGCAATTAGAAGACAATGCTTAGTCTCATGCAAAGAAAGGCAATGCTTAGCCTTATGCAATTATGCAGGCAATGCTTAGCCTCATGCAAAGAAGAGACAATGATTAGTCTCATGCAATTGGGAGACAGTGCTTAGTCTCATGCAAAGAGGAGACAATGCTTAGTCTGATGCAAACAAAGGCAATGCTTAGCCTTATGCAATTAGGGAGGCAATGCTTAGCCTCATGCAAAGGGGAGACAGTGCTTAGTCTCATGCAATTGGGAGAAAATGCTTAGTCTCATGCAAAGAAAGACAATGCTTAGCCTTATGCGATTAGGGAGGCAATGCTTATCCTCATGCGAGAAAGACAATGAATGATAGTAGTGTATTTCTTAGCTGGAAATGTGTTTGCGTCTGGCAGCTTTGTCATTATGAAGATAGTGATTTCGATGTATGTACGTATTTGCGAATGTTCATTATGCCTGCATCCAAAAAAAATTGTGAGTTTTGCGGGGAAGGTTGGTTCGTGCCTTCGCCTTCTCGCTTTGCTTTTGTTCATGTCTTGAGATCATGTTCGAGTTACCCCAGGCAACATCTGACTGTTTATAAAATAAAGTTTAGAAAATATGCTTGAATTTGATGAATGTAGTTATTTAAAATATAGTAGTATGCAATATCAAGTAAGTTAGATGAACCAATAACTGTGACACTTTTAGAGACATTGCGACTTCCTTGCATTAGAATTTTGAGGGTCCTCCTCAAAATTCTACCCCAGTTTAATAAGCAATTCTTTGGATGTTCCACGTGTGACGAAGTTAGCTGGACTTGCTTAAGAGTTTTGAGGGCCTTCCTTTAAATTCTGCCCCAGTCTCTGACCATGGTGAAAATTAAGATTTTATTGAGATGTGACCGAACCAACATGGATGCCTACGTATCCCCTCTTAAACGAGAATCAGACCAAGCGTAGTTCAGTTACATTAGATGAAGAAATGTAAACAATCTAAACATAGTATCTTTTGACTACGTCTGAGTTGATAGGTTTTGGCCAAACATCTCCGTCCATCTATGCAAGTATGAGTGCTCCTCCCGTTAGTACTCTGTGAACCATTTAGGTCCCTTGCCAATTGGGTGAAAATTTCCCTTTGGCTTCATCCTGATGCATGAAGATCTGCTTCAGCACCAGCTGTCCTGGCACGAATTGTCTAGGCCTGACCCTTTTGTTGAAAGCTTTGGACATTTTGTTTTGGTAAAGCTGATCGTGACATGCCGCATTCATTCTTTTCCCGTCAATGAGAGACAATTGTTCATAGCGACTTCGTATCCATTCTAAGTCACTGAGTTCAACCTCTTGTATGATTCTCAAAGAAAGAATTTCGACTTCAGTAGGAATAACAACTTCAGTACCGTAGACCACCAAGTAGGGAGTTGCCCCGGTTGATGTGCGAACTGTGGTACGATATCCCAATAAGGCAAATGGTAACTTCTCGTGCCATTGCTTGCGATTATCTACCATCTTTCTCAATATTTTCTTGATGTTCTTATTGGCGGCTTCCACAGCTCCATTCATTTGAGACCTGTATGCTGTGGAATTCTTATGCTTGATCTTGAAGGTTTCACACATAGATTTCATTAAGTCACTGTTAAGGTTGGCAGCGTTGTCGGTGATGATGGATTCTGGCACCCCGATCGGCAAACAATACGATCCCTAACAAAATCTGCGACGACTTTCTTAGTTACAACTTTGTAAGATGCGACTTCAACCCATTTTGTGAAATAGTCTATGGTCACTAGAATGAACCTGTGCCCATTTGTAGCGGGGGGTTCGATTGGACCGATGACATACATCCCCCAAGCGGAGAAAGGCCAAGGCGTACTTGTTGCATTGAGTTTATTGGGTGGCACTCATATCATATCCGCATGTACTTGGCATTGATGACACTTTTGTACATACCTGATGCAGTCTGTTTCCATAGTCATCCAAAAATATCCTGCTCTTAATATCTTCTTAGCTAAAACAAAACCATTCATGTGTGGTACGCAAGTTCCGTCATGTACCTCTTCGAGCAATTTGGATGCTTCCTTGGCGTCAACACACCGTAATAACCCAAGATCTGGAGTCCATATGTACAGAATTCCTCCACTTTGGAAGAAATGGCTGGACAATCTTCGGAGTGTGCGTTTTTTAGTATGATTTGCATCCTCCGGGTACTCTCCTTTTGCCAAGTATTCTTTGATATCATGAAACCACGGATTCCCATCAGTGTCTTCCTCAACACGAGCACAATAAACTGGTTGATTATGGGTCCCTACTGGAATATGGTCAATGAAATTCTTGTCTGGGTGTTGTATCATGGAAGATAGAGTGTCCAATGCATTTGCGAACTCATTCTGGATTCTCGTAACATGTTTGAACTATATCTTTGTGAATCTATTCATCAACTATTGCACATAGTATATATACGGTAATATTTTGGTATTCTTTGTAGCCCAGTCTCCTAGAACCTAATGTACCAAAAGGTCTGAATCACCAATTACCAGCAATTCTAGAATATTTATGTCAATGGACGATTTGATCCCCAAGATACAAGCCTCCTATTCCGCCATATTGTTGGTACACAGAAATCTGAGTTTTGCAGATACCGGACAGTGTCAACCCATTTCTGATACCAAAACTGCTTCAATACCTACCCCTTTAAAATTCACAGCCCCATCGAAATACATTCTCCAACCGTCGTAGGTTTCGGTGATATCTTCCCGTACAAATGATACTTCTTCATTGGGAAAATATGTTTTCAACGGTTCCTATTCTCCTCATGCGGGATTTTCTGCCTAGTGATCCGCTAATGCCTGTCCCTTGACCGCTTTCTGAGTTACATAGACGATGTCAAATTCACTCAATAGTATCTGCCATTTTTCCAACTTCCCCATAGGCATGGGTTTCTAGAAAATGTATTTGAGAGGATCCATCCTTGATATGAGGTATGTGGTGTAGGCACAAAAGTAGCGCCTCAACTTTTGAGCTATACATGTCATAGCACAGCATGTGCGTTCCAGCAAAGAATATCGTGCTTCATAGGGTGTGAACTTCTTAATTAGATAGTATATGGCATGTTCCTTCCTCCTCGTCTTATCGTGTTTTTCGAAGACACAATCTAAAGCCCCATCAAGTACAGATAGATAGAGTAGTAGAGGTCTTCAAGGTTCCAACAGGATCGGGACTGGTGGTGTGGACAAATATTCCTTGATTTTATCAAAAGCCTTCTTACATTCTTCAGTCCAACTTATTGTGGCATCCTTCTTCAACATTTTGAAAATTAGTTCACAGATCACAGTTGATTGCGCTATGAAACGACTGATGTAGTTGAGACGGCCTAAGAAACTCATCACGTCTTTCTTGTGTTTTGGAGGTGGCAAATCATGGATATACTTAACCTTTGATGGGTCTAACTCAATTTCTCGGCGGCTGACGATGAACCCTAACAACTATCCAGCAGGGATCCAAAAAGCACATTTTGCAGGATTCAGTTTCAAATTATACCTTCGAAGCCGATCAAAGAATTTCCTCAGGTCTGCTATGTGATCTGTACCCTTCTTGGATTTGATGATGACGTCACCCACGTACACTTCTATCCCTTGTGTATCATGTCGTGGAAAATGGTTGTCATGGCCCTCATATAAGTGGCTCCAGCATTCTTTAGGCCAAACAACATCATTTTGTAGCAATATACTCCTCGTGGCATAATAAAGGGTGTCTTCTCAACATCTTCTTCATCCATCCAGATATGATGGTATCCCGCGAAGCAATCAACAAAATACTGGAGTTCATGTTTGGCACAATTGTCGTTCAGTATGTATATATTGGGCAGTGGGAAATCATCTTTAGACTTGCTCTGTTTAAATCCCGATAGCTGACACATACTCTTACTTTCCCATCCTTCTTCGGAACTAACACGATGTTAGCCAACCAGGTTGGATATTCAACCACTCTGAGAACCTTAGCTTTGATCTGCTTGGTGACTTCCTATTTTATTTTCAGACTCATATCTGGCTTGAACTTTCTGAACTTCTGATTTACAGGAGGACACATAGGGTTGGTAGGTAGTTTATGAGCTACTATGGATGTGCTCAAACCGGTCATATCATCATAGGACCATGCAAAAATATCATCATACTCTTTCAAAAACCGGATGTACTCTTCTCTCTCCGACAGCGATAGGTGAATGCTTACACGAGTTTCCTTGACTGTTTCGGAATCCCCCAAATTAACTACTTCAGTTTTTTCCAAATTGGACTTAGTCTTGTTATCAAAAAATTTCACTTCTTTGACAATTTCCTCAGGTATTATATCTTCTTCTACTTCCTCTGAATCACTATCCTTATGTTGCATTGTCTCATTACATGTCACAGTCGTAGGTTCATCAAGATAAGTAATAATAATGCTTAAGGAATAGGAATAAACAAAAGAAAAGAAAACAAAAGGTAACCAAGTCAGTAGGGAGTATTAGAAGGATGTTTGCGATATTTAAACATGTATTGCGAAATTATAAATTCGCGTCCTAGTTTGAGGGACCTCGTTGTGTCTGAGGTAGGCCTAAGTGACATATAGATTTGGAGAAAATTAATGCTAATAATTTCATCATTTCATTAATGTGAAAATTAACCAAATCTTTACTAAAACGACAATACTGAGAAAAAGTTACTAACGACATTTGCCTTATTACAATCAAATTCTAAAACGAATCTAGAAAGCAGTAAAACATTTTTTTCTAATCTACTTGGTCCCAGAGGGACCTACTCCATGCTTGGCCTTCTTGGCCCCATCAATCAAGTTCCCTAGGTCGCGCATGCCCAACGACATATAAGCCCTTGCTAGATGCCCTCCTTCGTTGCCCTATACATTCTGACAGTCTGAGATCCTTTTCCTTATATTCCCCTTAAGCTCTATCAACCCTTGCTCCAAATATTCCAACCTCTCTGTTGATTTAGTAGCGATTTATTTCCATTCATTGATTGCTTCCATGTCCACTTTATGTTGTTCCAAATGCCTGGCTTCAGACTCGAAAACCCTTTTGCGCAACATCCTATACTTGACTTGTGTTTTAGCAGCATCGTCAATAACCCTATTTTTCAAATTAATCCCTGGCTTGACATCTCCTGCTATATCATCTACGAACCATGATGGATAAAAGTACACATGGTCGGCATGATACCGATCTGGCTCGATGGTATCTCTCTCCACAATGACCTTTTGATTCCATATATGTTGTGCCTCGATGAATCGAATGACGTTACCCTTAAAGTCTGCTTTATACTGGAGCATGTTGGAAACCCGAGGTATAATCTGCTCTCTCCCGGCTGGCCTCATTACCCTTATAGGAGCATAAATATAGATCCCTCTTAACCCGATCAATACTAGATGAGTGGTTTCTCTTGACATGATGATGAACTCACTTCTAGGGAACCATTCGAACATCCAATGCACCTTTTTGTTAGTCAAATTGCTGTAGAAATGCACCCAGCTCACAACATTTCCGAGTTGCGCAAATCTATTTGGGATAATTGTCATTCTTTTCGGACGATGGTAGGCTATTTAGTCATTCAGTGGTCATCACAGAAGTTCTTGACGGTATTCACCTCTTTGAAAATGTTCTAATAACCATACCTGCAGCAACAAATTGCAACCTTCGAAGTGCCCATACCCTTTTTGCAGCGATCTAGAGCCTAGTACATCTCAGCCAAGATCATAGGGATGATGGTGTAAGTTTGTCCCTCAATTCCCTCCATTAAAGTCCTAGTGACCATAACTAGGCGGGTGTGGATCCTTTCTCCCTTCATTGGAAATATTAGCATCCCTAGAAAACAGACAACGAATACAAAAACCTAGCGGTGTGTCGTAATGGCAAGTTCATCATGATGAAGGCAGTATGACTTGCTATGCCCGTAGCGTTCATAAAGGAACTCAAATGATATGTATGATTTCTTCAAACAGAGTAATTCATCATTTTTCTTGAAACCCATCATTTTCAAGAAACCTCGGGGAGTGCGGTTTTCAGGTACCAATAAACAAGGACTATCCCATGGGAGCCTAGCGAAGCCTCCTATTTCCTCTAAGAGAGGAGTCATTTTTATGTCGCCAAAAGGGAAGACTGCTCTCTTCTCATCCCAAAACATGGTGGCGGCCTTAATTAGTGCATTATTTGGCTGAATGTCCAGTAAAGAAGGTAAATTTCCGAGGATCCTTATCACATGGTTCTTGTCACTAGGTAAGAGGTTTTTCCACCAATCAAGCAGCAAAGGTGGGGTGTTTTGAACCATGCCGAACCTGGGGACTTCACGCCTCATTTCTGCAAGCAAATAGAGTTAGCCCCTTTCCCCCTCCGGATTTGACTATTCACACATTAATGATTAGCATACCAGCATATTTTCTTCAAATAATTCACATATCGTGATAGTGTCCATTGGGATTATGGAAATCCCGACGGATTTTGGACAAGGCTTGCCTTAGGGGGTTATCACGCGGACAACCTTCTAACCCATACTAGGTTTGGACATGATGCATGCACAGTTGATATCGCAGTGGGGTTTCTAGAAGAGTCTAGATTGGTACCCTCAAGCGGAAAAATTGAGAGGGAAAGGCACGGAACCCTCGACTGCACCGTTGAACGACTAGTTTTACCGCAAATAAGCTTTTCCAAATTTAAAGAGTAATTTTGGAAGAGCGCGGACACTCATCAAGCGCCACTATGATATTAACTGGGCACGAGGGGAATATGATGTGGAGTATGCTTTATGCAAATATAAATAACACATTGCCAAATATTTGCATGATAAAAAATGTGAAAGCGATAAACGCAATATTAAGACAAAACATAAAAGACATAAAAAAAAGAAAGAAAAACAAGAAGAAGTTAGTTCGTGTAATATGAGAATTGTAATAAAGTAAGCGAGGGATTAAGGGTGGGGAGAGACATGATGTAGCAGTTCTAAAAATGACTTGGAGCAAATAAGTACGACTAGAAAAAGAGAATACGCATGTTATAGCCAATTTGAGAAAAGAAGGGAAGAGAAAGGAAGGGATTTGCATATTACTACGAATTCAAATAAAGGGAGAATATGGGAGGGACGTGCATGCAACAATAAAAGGAAAATAGGAGCGGGATGTGCATGTGGCAGCAAATAAAAGAAAAGGAAGCACGTTTATCAGAGAAGACTAATTCATATAAACCAAATTCGCTATGGTAAGAGCCTAAATATTCCCAGCAGAGTCGCCATGCTGTCTCGCCCCTTCTTCTCGCGAAATTGGTTTTCGACATGTGACAAATCTTTTCAGGAATTATTAAAAGAAGAGAGTCCTCACCTAACGGTATTAAGGTGCTTTAGGGCGCCTATTTGCAAACGACTCAAGTTTGACTAGTTTGCATCACCAGAGATCAGGTAAGGGCTCGAAATTACCTCGAAGAGAAGGTGTTAGGCACTCTTCGAGGTCCACAATTGTGGGTCCCGACCGAACTCGAATTATATGAATTAGTCAGACAAACAAAGGCAGAGAAAGCAAGAAGTTTGAGAAATTTTATTATTAAAAGACATTGAGTAAATACAAACACTTGATTCAAAAATAAAAAAAGGAAATAACATATGCGGGGGGGGGGGGGGGACGGGGGTCCCAAGTTTATTAACCTAAAGGGTAACCCCCGGCAACAAAAAAAAACCCTTNATAATACTTCGTAACTCCCTCAAGATGGGGTATTACTCGTATTATTCAGCAGGAACAGACTATCATCTCCTACTACCGGATTACTATCTTTAAGTTATTACCTAAAGCGCACTAGTTCAATTATAAGTTGTGCCTTATGCGTGCACTACTCGTCCCATACCTATGATCAATGAGGCATTGGACCTCTATTTGAGGTGGTTCTAGACTTTACTTAGGCTTCTCATAAAATGTCAAAACTAGGCGACATATAAAACATGTTGGACTTCACATATAGGCAATTAAAGGCTCAAGTTAGCCTCCACAATTACACAGCAAATGCACGCGGAATTGTTTTTTTCATGCTAGGTAATTGAGATTAAAGAACTTAACTCCCTATAGGAATGATTTTTAGGTGAAAGGCATCGAGGCACGCAAGTAGATTCAGGAACCAGCGAGATTCATAGACAGGATTGCATAGGTTATTACACACTGGTTATTGAGAAAGAAAATTCCTCAATTATTAGCCCTACAATTGTTGCGCCTAGGTTGGTTATGTAATAAAGGGAGTGGAAACTCGGAATTACTCATACACTTGATAGTGACCTAAGCGAGTGATGGACATTGTTTAAAGGGCATCATTACCAGTTACTAAGGCGATCAATGCCGTCCTATAGGTAGGATTTCTAATGACTAACAATTGGAGAGTCTACTTGTATTTTTAAACCTTATAGGCAGATTCTCTAGGTGAAATATGCAATACCATAACAAATGATATGATCAGAGTCCTATAGGCATGATATCTCGTAATGCAAATTAATAGGAGATTCACAATATTTCCTACGGGCAGGTTCTCTAATCAACATATAGCTACAAAGATATTGAGACATTTGAGTTCAGGCTTTAGTAATAAACAAGTAGTGCAAGTGTGTGTGTTTTCCTAATGGCATGTTTTCTACAGTGTACATAGAGAGTGAATCAGCATAAGGCAAATCATCATTCAATCCTATAGACATGTTTTCTACCCATCATACATTAATATTAGAATATACCCATCCCCTTTATTAACACCCTAATCATTTATACAAAGGTTATTATTATAGACCAACAATAATAATAAAGTAGTAATATTACATGGCAATAGACAGGCCTATAGTAGGCCCAAATAGATACTAAATACCCAGCCTTACTAGGCCTTCAAAACTTCCGGCATAGCAGAATTAGACCTTCAACAAAGAACCACACGATCACAGGTCCATAGGGAAGTTCAGACCCCTTTCAATGAGCCATAACACCAAGTATTGCATCACTTGGAACAACCAACATAAAATACAGTACATGATAGGGAAGTATAGCATTAGGGTTAGTTTGGAGGTTCAGTGGAATGACTAGGCCAAGCCCCTAGTGTGTTAGAGTTCACAAGGGCCTCAGTTGGACCCTGAGCAGTGCTCACACTAGGGAGGCCAACAGAAAACCTAGGTAGCCTTAGCTTTCAGCCGACTAAGAATAGGAATTCAGAATACCAAAGCAACAAGTACAGAGAATGGACAGAATATCCAGAGTGATCATATAACATAACTGTCGCACCCCATTTTTCTCGCAAAATCGGGTTTCGACATTGACAACTCTTTTAAAAAGGGAAGGAATGGTTATTAAAAGAGACTCGCCACCTAATGGATTAAGGTGCGTTAGGGAACCTATTGCAAATGACTCAGATTTACTAGTTGCATTTCCAAAGATCGGGTAAGGGCTCAAATTACTTCGAGGAGAAGGTGTTAGGCACTCCTCGAGGTCCACAATGGTGTATCCCGGCCAAACTCAAATCACGTGAATTAGCCTAATAGAAAAAAGAGGGAATTATAGGAATGGGGGAGGGGGGGAGGAGGGGTCCTAAGTTTTTTAGCCTAAAGGATCACCCCGTGCAATATAATTAATACTTCTAACTCCCCCAGGACGGGGGTGTTACTCATATTATTCAGCGGTCACAGACTATCATCTCTAGCTACCCTATTACTATCTTTAAGTTATTTACATAAAGCGCTCTAATCAATTCTAAATCATACCCTATGCGTGCACTACCCGTCGCTTACCTATGGTCCCGGAGGCATTTGGACCTCTATTTTGGATGGTTCTGGACTCAACTTAGGTTGCTCAAAAATGGTAAATCTAGGCGACATACAAAATAAGTTGGACTTTCATATAAAAGAAAATAGGGGCTCAGATTAGCCTCCACACATTAGGCAGCAAATACACGCAAATAGATTAGGCGTATTGACAGTTTTAACAATTAAGATTATTAGATCCTATAGACATGCTCTCTATGTGATTCTGGATTTTAATCATACTAGCAGTTTATGTAAAACAATTCCTAAGTGACTGCGTAGTTGCCTACTGATTATAATTAGAAGCGGTTAAACCTATAAACATGTTATCTAGGCGATTTATTCAGCAGTTATTTATGTTAAGCTTAAATTATTTCACAAATAGCCACACTTACATTCTTTGGGTTACAATTGCAATGACTTTGCAATTATAGCCCATGCATGCATTATTACATTACTTTACCAGAAAATAGCTTGGTGTATTTTTTAAATATTGAGTAAGTATTTTAAAACATTTCTATGCCTTAAAATCATTTTTTTTATAACATGTTAATTATTTTTTTAATTATTTGGGTATTTAACAAATAGCCCTTTATATTTCAGACCTATCACTTTTAATACCAGCCCAAACCCCTTTTAATATTAGCCCAAATCCTTAAATATACCAGCCCAAACCCCTTAAGCCCAATCTGTATCTACCCGAACCAAACCCCCATCAAATCATGGCCGTTGATCTTTTAGAACAACGGTCCACGATTAAACTTACCATTTTAATTCAACTAACCCTAACCCCCCTCTTCATTTCTCTTCGACCACCGTCACTCGTTTCTCCAACCCCTCAAGTTCTCTCTCAACCTACCTTAACCCTAATCGCCGTCACTGGCGAGAAGCTCCCTTCTATGGTGTTTCCGTGCATTCTCCGACCATCACTGGTCTCCTATACTCCCTAGCTCTTTGATTTCATGAGTCCTTAGAAGAATCTCGTGGAGATTCAACCTGTTCTAGCCTGAAACTTGGTTACCGACCTGTCTCAGGCCATTTTCGTTTGTGAGTATGGATTTCCTCTTGTTTTTAGTACGAATCCATGGGTTTTTGACCGATTTTCTTCATCTCTACTACTTTCTGAAAACCCTAGTTTCACTGTTGTTCGAATCTTCTCAGATCATTATAAATCTGGAGTGATTCGAGTATCATTGAGTGTTTTCCTTTAAAAATCTCTTATTTTAATTAACTGCTTGTTTTTAGTTACTCTTTCTGAAACTAGGGTTCTTCCCAGACTTTTTTCAAAGGTTTTTACTTTCAAATTGTTAATCTGTTCATCTCTTTGCGTGTTTGGTTAATGTCACGACCCCAAATCCTAACAGGCCGTGATGGCGCCTATCGTGGAACTAGGCTAGCCAACCATCACATTACTACGCTTTTATTCAATTATAACAGTTCACAATTAAATAATAAGCATGCAACCATAGCATAAATAATATAAATAAGTATTAGCGTCCCCATAGCAGCCTAACCAACCTCCCAAGAACTGGAGTCAAAGTCATGAGCATCTAAGAATAAATAAATCTAACTCTGCTAAAACTATAATATATGTCTCTGAATCAAATGCTAATATTAAATAAGGAAGGGAAATGGAGAAGCTGTGGACGCTGGACAGCTACCTCGAAAATCCCGTGAATGCTGCTATCGAACCTGCGTCAGCTACTGCTGCGAGCTAGTACCTGGATCTGTGCACAGAGGCACAGGGAGTCTTTATGAGTACGCCAACTCAGTAGTAATGAAAATAAATCACAGTCTGAGTAATATAAACACACAGAACAGATACACAATTCCACAAAACCAGTGAAACACCAAGTCACCATGTAACATTCATCAATTATAAGTTCGAAATCAGTTTTCAGAAATCCCTTGAAAACAAGTGCAATATCAGTATATCTCAATAAATATTTTTAGTAAAACCAGTTTGAAAACGAAGTTAATCATAGTTTGAAACTCAATAAAAATCTTCATAAAACTGCCCCTCGGGCCATAATAAATTCTCATCACAATATCTTTCAGTATTAGCCCATCAGGCAACCTCACAATCACTCTGCCCATCAGGCAACCTCACAATCACTCTGCCCATCAGGCAACCTCACAATCATTCATCATAAGCCCCGCGGGCACCACTCAATCGGTACTGGCGCTCACTGGGGGTGTGTTACAAACTCCGGAGGGGCTCCTACAGCCCAAGCGCTATAATAAGGCACATCATGGCATAAATCAAACACAATATAGGCCCGCAGCCTCACACATATCATATCATCCTCACAATATAGGTCAGCAGCCTCACTCATATCATATCATCCTCACAATATAGGCCAACAACCTCACTCAGTCAGACACTCTAAATTTGCCCTTCAGGCCATAATATACCGGGTTCTCGACCCAAAACAGTGTTTCATTTTTAAGAAGTAGTATCAAAATACTATGAGTGTCAAAATAATTTCACAAAAAATACTGAGTGAAAAATCATAACGTATCATTGAGGGAAATAGTAAAACATAACCCCCGAAGGGTAAACAAGTCGGCACTAGGCCCCAAACACGGCTTACAGCCCAAAACATATCATAATGTATAAATACTAATTAAGCAAAGGCTTAAAAATCGGTTTCGCAACTCAATAGTCGCCTAAATAGGAAACATGTTCCAAAGTTTCCACCTTTTTATTTCAAAACCCGTGAAAGGGTGCATAGTCCGGGGTTTCATACCCTCAGGACAGGATTTAAAGACATTACTTACCTCAAAACTAGCCCGAAAACTATTCCGCAATGCGCTTGCCTCTCGAATCCACCTCCAAAGGCTCCAAATCTACCAAGTTCAGATTTTTATCATCAATATATGTTTAAGGAATGAATTCCAATTGAAAAATATCGAATTTAGCTCAAAATCCGAATTCGGTCAAAACTCGACCCCCGGGACCACTTTCCGAAACTCAATTTTTTTTTACAGAAAAGTGTTCTTCATCTTCTCACGATTCCGTACATATAAAGAACACCAAAATCGGAGTTCGTTTGACCCCTCAAATCGACCCTTGAAGGTCTCATAATCTCATGCCTCAAAATCCTATTTTTTTTACTGTTTTTCATGAATTAAAGGTTGAGATTATGGTCTTTAATCACCCATAAACGAGTTTTAATAATCAAATTACTTACCTCTGTGATACCCAATGATTTTCTCCTTCAAAAATCGCCCAAAAAGCTCTCCTCCGCTCAACAATGGTGTGAAAAAGGGTTTAGGTCGCGGAAGGGTTATTATTTAACTGCCCATTGATTTACTCTCCGCGATCGCAGCCTTGGCCCTGCGATCGCACTGACCAATTCTCCCAGACCTCCACTATCGCAACAAAGCTCACGCGATCGCGGTTCAATAGAACCTCAACCTACGCGATCGCAGTCCGG
>MDKH01086298.1:0-29532 GCA_005239495.1 Nicotiana undulata
CCCCCTTCTCATCCCCCCTCCCCCCCGTTTCATTTTCCCAACTGTCTCTCTCTCTCTCTCTGAGACTCTCTCTAGAACCTTCCCCCCTTTGAGCTCTGTCTCCCCTTCTCCGGCCACCTCCCCAGCCGGAAACAATGAGATTCTCACCTCTCCTTGACCCTATGGCTCCACCTTTCATGTTTGTGTGACCGATGGAGGATTTCAAGAGACCCTGAGGCAATACGCTCCCATCTCCAGTCTCATGCCATGTTTTCCGGCCTCCTATGGTCGTTCGAGTAAGGTCCTTGCATTTTCCGGCCAAAACGCCTGTAATATCTAAGCCTCTTCTCCTTTTTGGGTTTTCTCTGGAAAACCTAGCTTTAAATTGTCCGACTTTTTAGATCTGTGACGGATCTAAGCCTCTTTTAATGTTTTCATATGTTTTCCTCGAAAAAATCCTTGTTTTTCAAACGATTTCCTCACTCTGAAGTTAGGGTTTCTTGACCCCCTTTTAAAAAATGATTTTTCTTCTAATATTTTAGTGATTTCAACTGAGGTTTGAGCGATTCTCTTATATTTTCTTATTGTCTGAGTTATTATGCTAAAAAGCCCTAATTTTCTAGTCCGTCTTTGATTATGTGTTTATGTGCTCGTTTCTTGTGAAACTATCCATGTATTCTTTGTGATTCTCGCTTTAATTTGTTGTTAGGATTTTAATTTCCTACTGTCTCTGTGATTTTCTTGCTTAGGGTTCTCTGATTTTCGTGCCTATGTGTGTTTAATAAGCCTGATTATTCATAGTTTACCTAATGCTTTGATGATTTTGTGCATCTCTTTGGATTTACCTAATGCTTTGATGATTTTGTATAGTTCGGTCCTGTGATTAATTTCAACTGGTATTGTTTCTATAATTATGTTAATTCAGTACTTGTTACCTTATTCTCTACTCGTTTTCAAAAGCTATAAATACTCTTTCTTTAACACGAACAAAGACACATACACACTCATTGTTCTCTCTTACTCTCCTATACACACTCTCTTGCTTCTCTTATTGACTACTTGCTACCCAGTTGGCTGAAAGCCAAGACTGAGTAACTCTACTGTTCTATTTGCACTACTACTCTACTGTTCTATTGCTCTATACATTTCTTCTCTATTACCCTGCACACTACTGCTCTACTTCTCTGAACTCATTCTCCCATTTTGACTGGTATGTCTTCTATTTGATTTACAGCATTCAAAACAACATGTTTCTATTCGTATTGCACTTTCTTTTATTTCTCTTATGCTTCTACTTATGGTTCTGCTGTTTACCTTGTTAGCATGCCTATCCACTAGTTCATTGATGTGATTATCCCTTCCCTATTTCATCATGTTTACTGCTTTTCTTACTTGTTTACTACAATTCTGCCTTACCCCTGAACCCAGTACACTATAAGCATGGACCCATGTAATCCTATCACCCCTCAATCTAATGTTGTTAAGTTCCTGGCATGAACACTTTGTGATAAAATGTGATGTGACTGTTTAAATCCTGTAATACTTTCTCTGATGTCCACCTGTGTGCAAATATTCTCTTACATGTGAACTACTTGTCCCCAATCCCCTTTCCCATGTTCGTGTTTGCTCCCCTTGTTTAACCAAAGAATTAGATCCTTTGACCAAAGCTATTTTTAGGATGAACACGGGTTTCTGATAATCGAGGAAATAATGATAATTATGAATGAGTAAGTAAATAGACAATAATAAGATGCACGGAAAAGTAAAGTGTATTATGTTCGCAGTGCGAATTCCCTCTACAAGTTATATTTTATTCCCTTATATAGGGAATTCCTTAATATAACATCTACCTCTTGCAATGATCGTTCATTAATGACTAATTATTACATTAATGTAACGTTACAAAGAATAACCGTAACTGTTGCGTGAAGATTGTGTATCATGTGGATCATTAATTGAAGATCTCTGAATTTTCCCGTAGCTCTGTCCGGATTCATCTTGACCGTGTCTCTTCCTTGTTTCAATTAGGTTGTGTTTCCCGTAACTGATTACCCTGTAAGTATATTGTGTCGTGCCTCTTTGGCCCGTACCTCTTTATAGAAGCATGTCCAGTTGTCATGTTTTCATTGCTCCATGTAACTGGCTGAATCATCAAGTCTTATTACACGTGTGAAGCTCTTTTTTACCAATACAGATAGTCCCCCCACTTACCATTTATTTATCGATTAATATTTGGTAAGTGGATATGTATTTATGGCGGGAATATTTTGCCGCCGCTTCACTCAAAACATTGCATCCTTCTCTGAATGTAGGCGTCGCTTGTCACTTACATTTAATGCTCAAGCCACGTGTCACCTTCGGGTTGGTTCTGCAATTACTCGGTGCCTTTTAGGGCTTTTTGCGGCTGCATCAGTCATGAAGTGATACCTTCAATTATGACTTTCACATCATTGTTTTTTCCCATTTTTGACAGTTGTCTTCGAGTATAAATACCCCTTTTCTTTTCTTTACTTTCACGAAAAACTTCTAACTTTCATTCTTTATTTGTAAAGAACTTTTTTCCTTGTCTTTGTAAATATGTCTTCTTCGAACCAGCCTAAGGGAGTGATAAACGTTGAGGATTTTACTCCTTCTTCTGTTCCAACGCGGAGCCGGAGAGGTGGTAGGTTGAGGAGTTTAGGTTCTACTCATTCAAGGGGTTCTTCCTCTTCCCAGATTACTTCCCCTCCTTCTTCTAGGTATTTAACTTCTCCGAGAGTTAGGGCTTCCAGATCTTCGTCTTGAGGCAGAGAACATCACGAAACATCACGAACCTTTACACGAACCCCGAGTCGATGAAATCATACATGTTGAGTTTACCTTCGCTAGGGATAATCAGGTTCTTAGAGATCATTCATCATCTCTTGATAGTGCTGATAAGTACCCTACCCTGATCACCGAAGGTTTAATTCCTCTTGTTCGCAGGGACTGTTTTTGGAAGTCCGATTTTCCTGTCATAACTCCAAATGGAAACCAAAGAATAACGTCTTACAAGACGGGATATTCTTTTGTTTATACCTACCCTTTTACCTTATGGTTTAGACCTCCCGTCGATCCAGTTATCATTGAATTCTGTTGTTTTTTTGAAATTTTCTTGGGACAAGTCAGTCCTATTGTATGGCGAGTTATCGCATGTCTCAGATGTTTAGCTATTTTAGCTTCGGTCCCCTTCACCTTTAATCATCTTATTCACCTTTATTCCCCGATGTTGTTTCGTCAAAGGATTTTTACTCTGGCTTCCAGGAGTAAAAGAGTGTTGGTGACCCCTGACGATGATAAGGATAGAGGTTGGTACCTTCGGTACGTTGTTGTGCCTACTGTTGGTTTAGTAGGTGAAGAAAATCTTCCCTTCCCTGAGAAGTGGAATCGTGCACGTGAGTACATTTTAGCTCACATTCCTTGCTTTTTGTTTTAGATATTTTATTAACACCGTAGTTGTTTCTTCTTTTTTGCAGCAATCATGGGTACTGTCTAGAATGTCTCTAGTATCCGTGATTGGGTAGAAAAACTTTTGTCAATTGCCCTATTGGAAGAAAGGTCTTGGAAGTACTTCTCCGGAAAGTACGGTTGGAAAGTGAAAACTCATGGTAAGTGAAGCTTTTATTTCTGCTGCTTTCCTTGCTCGAGCATATTTTTTGTTGTTTTACCCTTTTTCTTTTGACAGGGTTTCCCGCTCGTGGGATGTCTGCTGCCTCCGTTCCCAAATTGTCCCTGGCTCAGGCCTAGGAAATCATTTCAGGCTATTCTTCTTCGAAGAAAAGGTTAGTGGGTCAAGGACCTCAGAAGAAGAAGAGGAGGGCACTTTGGTCCATAGGTCGTGCAGAAGGAAGGTGATCTTAGACGAAGATTCTACACCTATGGTTGCGCTTTCCGTGCCTGAAATTGGACTTTCTGCCTCCGAGGATGCTACCCCATCTCCCGTGCATGATTCTGTTGATCATTTGTTCCGTGAAGGGTTTGGTCCCGTAGGTGATGAAGCTCCCTTGGTTGTTTTCCCCCTTCTTTTAGAGAACTCCCCTCTACTTCTCCAGTTACTTCTCCTGCTTCCGTGGCTATTCCTGTTCCTATTACTGATCTTGCTCCCGTAGCTTTTTCGGCTCCTCAGGCTTCTTTGCTCATGGCTCCTACATCTCTGCCTGCTTTTGTGCCTTTTGTTAGAGAAGTGGGGTCTTCCAGCAGAGAGATGAGGCAGGTGCTGATAGAAGTTCCAGCTGATGGGAGTCTCTTTAAAAAGTATGGCCAGCCTGATGTGTGGCTGAAACCATTGATAGGCTCGACTAAGAGAGCCAAGATAGATAGCCATAGTTCCCTTACATGGGCTAATGAGATCGTGCATACTTCTTTAAAGGTAGAGTGCATTTTCTTGCATTTCACTCTTGTACATGTATTTACCATATCTAATTGGTTTTCTTTTTTGTAGATCAATCTTATAGGCACGGAGCTTATGAAGAGGATTTCTAACACGGAGCAGGAAGTGAAAGAGTGGTATGCTGAAGCAGATAACTGGAAGGGGTAGTATGAAAGCTTAAGGCTCGACATGGAGGCTTTAAAAGAAGAAAAATGTACCTTGGAGCAGCAGGTGGGAGTCATGGCGGCAGAGTTGGCAGTGGAGAAGGCTTCTTCTAATCAAACGGGCAAAGATAAGAACATCCTTGAGTCCTCATGTGCTGAGCAATTGTCTCGTGCCTCAGAAGAAGTTAGGAGTTTGAAGGCCTTACTGGACCAAAAGGAGGAGTATTCAGGCGAGCTTGTGCAGTCACTTACCCAGACCCAGAAGGATCTCCGCAATTCCTTAGATAAAATTCAATCACTGGAAAGGTCTATCGCACCTTTAAGGGCCTCCAATGATGTTGTTGTGGCTGAGAGGGACGTGCTAAGAGCTGAGGTTATGATATGGGATAAGGATTACGAAGCTCTTGAAGACGCGGCAGCTGTCGATGTTAGTTGGGCGTACATGAACACTTGCTTCGACACATTGACTGAAATGAGTCGAGAGGATTTCGACCTTAATGCTGAAATTGCCAAAATCAAGGAAGCCATGGAGAAGGCTCAACATGGTCATAATCTCTCTTCACCTGAAGGTGAGGCTCCTGATGTTCAAGTCTCCTCGTCCCAAGCTGCTCCTGCTCCCTCCGCCAGTAAAGAAGCCAACTCCCCTCCTGATGAAGTTTAAGAAGTTTGGTTCCTCCTTTTTTTTCTTTGTCTCAATTGGTGGTTACCCTCAGTCCCATCGGGGGTAAATTTGGATCTCTTAAAGTCCCCAACTGACAACTTAGGGTCACCTTAATGTAAAAACTCTATATACGGCTAAGTATAAGTTTCTACTTAGCCGTTTTAATATATTAATGCAAATATGACTTTTGTTTTCCATTGAGTTTTTGTTTCCCTCTTTAAGTCTTTTGCGTGCTTTATTTTCGAAGTTTTAGTTTTACCTCTGAGTTTTGCATATAAAATGCTTTAAATTATCCGCACCTTTTCGTAGTAGGTACTATTTTGTGAAAGGGGGCCCTTCTTTCTTGATCGACACTTAATGAAGAAGACGTCTCAACTTCATAATGGTGTAATAATGCAATAGAGAGATAGGAATTTTTCACATGTTTAAGAATGTTTCTAAAGAAAGTTTTTGTTTGAACTTTCACAACATTTTACATGTGTTTGATTATCGTCTAAAACTCATGTCGCAGTTGTTTTATTTTAACAGGTTTGATATACACTTGTATTTCGTAACTGTTTTTCTTATGTAACAGTTTTTTCGAGTTAATACAAGAGAGTAACTATTTATCGTTTGTAACAATTTTTATAAAAGTAGGGGTCTTCACCCGTAACTGTTTTTGTTGATAACAGTTTTTAATAATCATGAGGTAAATGCTTTTTTCATCTGTAACTGCTTCATTTGATAATAGTTTCTTGAATAAGTACAAGGATTTTGATCTTTCATCCGTAACTGTTTTGTTTGGTAACAATTTTCTATATGAGTACAAAGATTTTGTAACTGTTTTTAGTTACAACAGTTTTTTGAATGAGTACAAAGATGATGATCTTTTATCCACAACTGTTTTCCTTTTGAGTAAGTACAAAGATGTGCATTTCTTCCTCGTAGCTAATATTTTGCCTTTTAACCTGAACATATTTTTTATATCTATGAACATTGTTCGAAGGTTTTTGGATCAGGTTTTGTGTTTTAAGTCTTTGGCTCTTTCGATTTTGCTCGTATCATTTGACTTGTTGGGTAGATGGATCTTCGGGCTCGAGCTTTGGCTTTTTGATAGTCTTCTTCGCTTCGTCTTTGCCTTCCACACTGTATAGTCCCCCAAGTGTTTGAGCTTTGAAGAATAAAATCTTGAGCACTTGACTATTCCTTCCTTGTGGTCCTTTTCCTGAAAAGAAAAAACATACGAGACTCGAAGGTATATAGGTTTTAGATGATGAGTGTTTAACCCTTTAAAATGTCCATCATAAAGTGTAACCCTAGATCGGGAATTGAATTACTTCCTCGTGTCTTTGCAGGTCTAGTGTCATCATCTGGTGATGGGTTAGCTTTTTGCCTATCATCTAAAACTGTTAGTAAAATTTTAACTGTACAAAAATAAAATCGAACGTGTGATACCTGACCGGGGGTATTCCTTTTCCTTAGAAGTAATACTTCTTTAAATTGATCGTATTCCAGCTTGTTGGTAGGATCCTTCCGTCCATAGCTTCCAATTTGTAGGCACCCTTTCCAACTATGCCTCGGACTTTGTAGGGTCCTTCCTAGTTTGGACTTAACTTGCCTGCACCAACTTCTTTTTTTTAATGAAAGACTTTTTTTAGAACAAAGTCCCCAATCTTGAAGTATCTAAGGTGAGCTTTTCGGTTGTAATAACGCTCTATGACTTGTTTTTGAGTTGCCATTCGTATTAGCGCGACTTCTCTTCTTTGTTCGAGCAAGTCTAGATTAATTCCCAACTCGTCGTTGTTTGCATCCTCCGTGGCTGTTGTAAACCTTATGCTTGGTTCTCCAATCTCTATTGGTATTAAGGCTTCTGATCCATAGACAAGTGCGAACATAGTTTCTCCCGTAGCTGTTTTTGAAGTTGTTTTGTAAGCCCATAGTACTGCTGGTAACTCATCGGGCCAATTTCCCTTGGCTTTCTATAGTCGTTTCTTCAGGTTGTTGATGATGACTTTATTCATCGACTCAGCTTGACCATTAGCCACGAGGTGATACGGCGTTGAAGTAATCTGTTTAATTTGCCAACTTTCGAAGAATTCTATGATTTGCAAGCCTATGAATTGTGGGCCATTATCACACACGATCTCCTTAGGTATTCCAAAACGGCATATTATATTCCGCCATAAGAAGCTTTTAACTTTTTTTTCTCGCACATGTTTGAAAGCTTCTCCCTCCCATTTTGTAAAATAGTCAGTTAGCATGAGTAGGAACCGTACCTTTCCTTTAGCTGCAGGAAGGGGTCCCACTATATCCATGCCCCACTTCATGAACGACCATAGTGATATTATTGTATGCAATAGTTACGCTGGTCGATGCAATGTTATTAGCAAATCATTGGCATTTATCGCATTTGGATATGAAGTTCTCAGCTTCTTCTTCCATCTTAGACCAATAGTACCCAACTCTTATTAGGGTTTTGACCAAGGATCTCTCCCCTGCGTGATTTCCACAGTGTCCTTCGTGGACTTCTTTCATCACGAACTCCGTTTGGTTGGGTCCGAGGCACTTTGCTAGAGGAACTCCGAACATCTTGCGATAAAAAGAATTACGAACGAGGCAGTACAGTGCAACTTTTCGGCGAAGTGATTGAGCTGCTTTTTTGTCTTCAGGTACGGTGCCATTCTGCAAAAAATTTAAAATTTCGTTTCTCCAATCCCAGGTTAAATTGTTGAAAGTTACCTCATTTTTGTCCTGGTCGATTGCTTAATGAAATAGATGACGACAATTGCATTATCTTTGTTTGTTACTTCTGTGACTGCTGCGAGGTTAGTCAATGCGTTTGCTTCTGCATTTTCTTTTCTAGGTATTTGTATAACCTTCCATGTTTTAAACTGTCTTATGAGATCTCGTGCCTTTTCTAGATACCGTTGCATCCGAGTCTCCCGAGCGATGTAAGTCCCCTGCATCTGATTTATTACCAGCTGGGAGTCACTTTTGATTATTATTTGCTCGATTGAGAGTTCTCGTTCCAGTTCTAACCCTGCAATGATAGCTTCGTACTCTGCTTCATTGTTAGTGATAGGATAAAATTTGATAGCTTGTCGTGTCTTTTCACCCGTGGGTGATATTAAGACTATGCCTAAGCCGGCACCTTTTACACTAGAAGAACCTTCAGGAAATAGGGTCCATAGACCCGGATTAACACCGTTAAAGAGTTGTAACTCTTTCTCCACTTTAGGGACAATGCTATTACTAAAATCTGCGGCAAAATCAGCTAAAATTTTAGACTTTATTGCAGTCTTAGGCTGATATATTATGTCATGCTCGCTTAATTCTATAGCCCATTTAGCCAATCTTCCTGATAGTTCTTTTTTATGAAGTATATTTCTTAATGGATACGAGGTCACAACTGTGATCGGATAACATTAAAAATATGGCCTCAATTTACTAGATGCCATGATTAGAGCTAAAGCTATTTTTTCTAGATGTGGGTATCTAGTTTCAGCATCTAGTAATGTTTTTCTTACATAATAAATAGGAGATTGTTTACCTTTATCTTGCCTTACCAATACTGCACTTACAGCGATTTCTGCGATGACAAGGTAGATGTATAACCTCTCTCCCTCCTTTGGCTTTGATAGCAACAGGGGTTTTGATAGATAAGCCTTCAGGTTTTTGAGATCCTGTTGACATTCTTCAGTCCATTCGAACTTATTTTGCTTCTTGAGAACTGAAAAGAATTTAAAACTTTTTCTCGGAGGATCTGGAAATAAATTTTCCTAAGGCTTCAATTCTCCCTGTTAGTCTTTAAACTTCATTTTTGTTCGTAAGTATATCAGGTATTTCTTCTATTGCTTTAATTTGAGCAGGGTTTACTTCTATTCCTCTATTTGATACAAGGAAACCCAAAAGTTTACCCGATTCTACGCCAAAAGCGCATTTTCTGGATTCAATTTCATATTGTACCTACGTAAAATTTCAAAGGTAATAGACAAGTGCTGGAAATGGTCTTCCGCATGTGTTGACTTTACCAGCATGTCATTGATGTAAACTTCCATTGTCTTCCCTAGATGTTCCTGGAGCATCTTGGTCACTAGCCTTTGGTATGTGGCTCCCGCATTTTTCAAGCCAAAAGGCATGAATTTGTAACAATAAGTCCCCCTGTTTGTAATAAAGGAAGTTTTTTCCTCATATGAGGGATCCATCTTAATTTGATTATAACCAGAATACGCATCTAGAAAGCTTAACAATTCATGTCCTGCAGTGGCATCAATCATTTAATCTATATGTGGTAATGGGAATGAATCTTTGGGGCATGCTTTATTTAAAATCAGTGTAATATACGCATACTCTCCATTTTCCATTCCTTTTAGGCACTACCACAGTGTTAGCTAACCAGTTAGGATATGTTACCTCACGTATTGAACCAATTTTCAATAGTTTTTGTACCTCTTCATCAATCACTTGGTTCTTGAATGGTCCTTGCTTTCTTTTCTTCTGCTTAACAGGTACGAAGGATGGATCCTCATCTAGTCTATGAGTCATCACTTCTGGTGGGATACTTGTCATATCTGAATGGGACCACGCAAAGCAGTCTGCGTTAGCCTTTAAATAATCAATTAACTTACCTCTTCGACCGAGACTCAACCTCGTGCTTATATGCACTTTCTGTTCAGGTTTTTGTTCAACCAATGGAACAGCTCCGAGCTCTTCCGTGGTTGTTTTGATGTGCTCATCTTCCTCTGGTTCTCGAATGACGTCCGGTCTGGAATCTACGTTTGTGTGATTTAATGCATCTTCCTTGGTGACTTGGTTCACCTTCTCGTGACTATCTTCTTCTGTACCTGTTTGGACAATAACTTCTTCCGTACCTGTTTGAGAAATAATTGCTTCCATACTTGTTTTGTCGGCAGCTTCTGCCTTTGAGATTTCTCTATCTTTTGATTCTTCCGTCTCTAGTTTTTTTGTTATAGTGCACCACAGAATTTATATTTATAGAGGTCTGCTGATAAACTCTAATCTATTGGATTCCCCATTCAGAAGGGAACTTAATTACCTGATGTAAGGTTGACAGTACCGCTTTCATGTCGTGGATCCATGGCCTTCTCATGATTACGTTATAAGCCATGTCAGTATCGATGACTTAAAATCTGGTGTTTTTGATTACTCCCTCAGCATAAGTGCTAAGTTCAATTTCTCCTTTGGTTATAACCGTAGAGTTGTCAAACCCTGATATGGCTCGTGCCTTTGGGATCACCTGATTTCCCAAGAGCATTTCTTCCACGACTCTTAGCAAAATGATGTTGACTGAACTACCTGAATCAATCAACACTCTTTTAACGTTAGTGTCATGAACGAGTAAGGATATTACCAGAGCATCGTTGTGGGGAAGCATTAGTCCGCCGGTATCTGCATCATCAAAGGCTATATTGTCTGCATCCGAATTTTCTCGAACCCTCTTTTCGTGTGTAATTGTGAACTTCGTGGCTACTTTGTAAACCACTCTGTTTACTTCTTCACCTCCGTGTATTACGTTGACAGTTCTTTTTTGAGATGGAGGTTTCGGGGGCTCCTGCCTGTTCTTCATGTATGCCTGTTTACCTTTTTCACTAAATAGTTCTGTTAAGTAGCCCTGTTTCAATAATTGTTCTATTTCACCTTGTATAAATCTACAATCTGCAGTCTGTGTCCATGATCATTATGGAACTCACACCAGAAATCTAGGTTCCTTTTATTTGGGTTGGACCGCATTTCTTTGGGCCATCGAACCTTTCACCCATATTTCTTAACACTGAAACTAGTTCGGAAGTACTTACATTGAAGCTATGATCCCCAATTCGTGTATTACCTCCAGTTCGTTCATCTCGATCCTTTCTGGATCTTGATGAGGATGAGCCTGCATCTCTGCTCGATGGTCTATATTTTGACCGAGTACTTTTGAACCTGGGACGAGTGTCTCGTCCCGAGGGTCCCATGTAAGGATCATACCTATTTTTACCTGATCTCATGTCTGATCTGGTACACCTAGAAGTGATACGATCTTCGTCTTTTGAACAAGCGATGGTATCTTCTTCTATACGAAGCTTGGTGTTGTACCTGTTATAGACATCATTCCATGTCGTAGCTGGGAATTCTCTCAAGCTTTCCTTTAGTCTTCTCGTGGCTTCTGAACTTTTGTCATTTAGATTGCTTGCAAATGCCATGGCTGCCCAATTATCAGGCACTCTTGGTGGTTGCATTCTTTCTCGCTGGAACCTGTCTACAAATTCACGGAGTAGTTCCGTGTCTCCTTGCTTTATTTTAAATATGTCCTCCATTCTTTTCTCAACTTTTTGCGCACCGGAGTGTGCTTTTAAGAAAGAATCTGCAAGCTCAGCAAAAGAATCAATAGAGTTTTCAGGGAGAAGAGAATACCAGGTTAATGCTCCTTTGGTAAGTGTTTCTCCAAATTTCTTGACTAAGACCGACTCAATTTCTTGTTTTGTTAAGTCATTGCTTTTCACTCCGGTGGTAAAAGCAGTCACATGGTCGCGTGGGTCGGTTGTTCCGTCATACTTGGGAACATCAGGCATTTTGAATTTCTTGGGTATAGGCAAGGGTGCCGCACTTAGTTTCCAAGGTTGTTGAGAATATCTATCAACGTCAATGCCTTTGATAACAGGTGGTACTCCAGGAATTTGCTCGATTCGATCATTTGTTCCTTCACCTGTTTCTGCAAGGTTAGTAATAAATTTTGTAGTTCAGATTTATTAGTCATACCTGGTCTTGTTTCGAGAGATTCATTATGAGTATCTTCCCTTGCTGAGTTTACCAACCCAGATTGGGGATTTTCCACGGTGATGGTATTATTGGGAGGTGGTGTCAGTGATGCAGGTGATGTTGCTAGTAATCCCCTTGCGAATTCTTGCAAAGCCGGGCTCACATACTCTGCAATTATTTGATTCACCTGATCTTGTTCTACCGTTTGATCATTATCATTGTTGTTGTTGTTGGATCTTTCAGGGGATTGCTCCCTTGAACCTCGAGGGGTTCCAACGGGTGGTTGAGTTCCATCCCTTTGTTGGTTATTGTCGTTAGGGTTCGACATAGTTCAGAGGATATTGCTTGAAAAGTAAATGAAGATTATCAGATTCCCCGTAACGGAACCAATTTGTTTAACCAAAGAATTAGATCATTAGACCAAAGCTATTTTTAGGATGAACACGGGTTTCTGATAATCGAGAAAATAATGATAATTACGAATGAGTAAGTAAATAGACAATAATAAGATGCACAGAAAAGTAAAGTGTATTATGTTCGCAGTGCGGATGCCCTACAAGTTATATTTTATTCCCTTATATAGGAAAATTCCTTAATATAACGTCTACCTCTTGCAATGATCGTTCATTAATGACTAATTATTAAATTAATGCAATGTTACAAAGAATAACCGTAACTGTTGCGTGAAGGTTGTGTAACGTATGGATCATTAATTGAATATCTCTGAATCTGCCCGTAGCTCTGTCCGGATTCATCTTGACCGTGTCTCTTCCTTGTTTCAATCAGGTTGAGTTTCCCGTAACTGATTACCCTGTAAGTATATTGTGTCGTGCCTCTTTGGCCCGTACCTCTTATTACACGCGTGAAGCTCTTTTTTACCAATACACCCCTGAACTATGTGTGATATTATGGTTTTGAGATTGTCCTGCTCACCTTCTTTCAAAACTGTTTTCAATAAGAGTTAAACTCTTCTATTATTTTCTTTCAAGAATTGATTCTAGATGGATCATTTGCAAACTATTTTTTCTCAATTCAACTCTTTAAAGCTATGTCCAACACTCTCACATACCCTTAGAAGTCTAGGTTCTGCCCCCTTAATGTGTGACTGCTTAAGGACCCTTATGAGCTCCCTCTAAACTCTGACACATTAAGGCTGGCTCTTCCACACGGCACTTACTTAATTCTGGTTATGAATCTGGGTGTGAGCACTGCCAGGGATCCCTTGAGATCCTTAGGGAAATTTAACACACCTGGATCATGTGAAAGGTTGTGAACCAATGGCAATGAGGCATTTTGGAGATTCTGGGCCTATCAGTAGGCTCCCTATAGTATAAATTCTTATTTTTATATTTCAATTATGTAATTTATGCCAATGGTCTGTAATAATTATTTGTAAACAAATCTGGGGCTGGATAGTGAAAAGGTAAGGGCAATATGCGTGTTGTAGTTTATTAAAGGGTAGATACCATGCTCCTAGGTTTACATCCCCTATCTGTGTACTAGAATTCATGCTTAGGATTGATGTATGCAAGAATATCATGCATTAGACATCCTGCTCCCTAGGTCCATGTTTATTGCTTTAGCATCTCATTTGGTATCATCGCTTATCACTTAGAAAATCATGCTCTAGGATTAAATGTTAATATAAAACCTGTTGTTCATGTAAACCAGGTCTAATATTGTTGTAATATTGTGGTACACTTAGAAATCCTGCCTAGGGTAACAATACGCTAATAAACAAGTCACTCTCATACTTGCTGCATATTCTGAAAGCATGTTCAAATACTGTAATTTTATACATTTAGAAAATCATGCCTAAAAATTCTGCATACAACCTATTCTGCATCTCTATATGTGCGTATTAGACATCATGTTTTAGGATCTCATTCAACACCTAGTTTAACAACTGATGCATGAAAAAGGCCTAACAAACAGTCTCCCCATGTTTTCGTGACTGGTAATAATTCTGCAATTTCCTAAGTACAACATATTTAGGTAAAACAACTCGTAACAGCTCCTCAAATAAATCTGGTAACTACTGAACCTTGTTCCCACGCCTAGGCAAGCCTTAGGTGGTTAAAATTACTAAGCTGGAAATATGCCTTTTCTATGTACACTGCCTAACTGTCAACATGTTTAAAAATCAGTAGGCAAAACTGATTAGGACTTCCTCTCTGAGTTATGAAATAAATCTGCCTCTTTGTTATCTTTAAATCCTTAGATACCATGCTTTGGGATCTGAATTAAAATCTAAGACCTTAACTGTGTTTGAGTCATGCTACTTATGTGCATTATCTGTGGAGGTACCTGAGCCTTTTTCTGTTTATATGTTTATCCCCTTAATTGCAGTCCTATATGTTCTTATTTGTCGCTTAGTATTTTGCCTTTAAACCTGAGGGTCTTCCTAGAACCTCCCCCATAGGATAGAAGTCCTAAAATCCTCCAAGGGCTATTAGGAAGGGACGGGTAACAACATGCAATAGAGGTCATTGACCAACACTCGCTCTAATTACCTTTACGGGGTGGGAAAGGGTAGATATGGATATGTTGACCGGTGCACTAATACCACGTTAGCCCCTCTTCGAGAAGTGACATACCGGGTATTGCATTGATGTGATCCATATTACAAACGAACCTCGGATATCCCCTGTGCATGTTTAGAATATAATCTTTTCAAAATCTACTTAGCTTTTAAACATTTTCAAACTTAGTAACACATGTGTGCTTAGACTACGAATCCTTCCAAACCCTCTACTATTTTAAAACATTAATTGCTTACTTGCTAATTATACAAATTCACAAAGTTGTTTGGTTGGGAACCACAATTGTGGATTATGAGGGGTTCCTAACACCTTCCCCTTGGGATAGTTTCAAGTCCTTACCCTATCTCTGGTTATCAAACTTGTTTGTAAATGAACCCCCCCAACAGTTTCCCTAACGCACCTTAACTCTTTAGGTGGCGACTCTTCAAAACTTGCAAACCCCTTTCCCAAAAGGAAAACGAGTTGTCCCAACCAATGTCAAAAATCCTTGACCAGTCCCGAAAGGAGTTTGGAAAAAAGGGGGCGCGACACCCCCCATAATCGACTCTCCTTTAGATCAATCACAAGATGCTCAAAATAAAGAGTTCCCTTATGCGGGAGCGCTTGCTGAGGGCGGAGGCGTGTTTCAAAGGTCGTATGCTGCGGATGGGGATTCCGAACCTGACGCCTTATTCATTTTCAACGAGCTTGATAGGCTCTGTGGACAGGTAGCCTTTTGCAAGTTTTACTAGATACTTCGATCCTCATCCTTCTTATTTCGTTTTACCCGTACTTTAAGGCTAAGGTATTTTATGACCAGACATTTGCCAAGTTTCAAGCCGAGTCATCTTTTTACGAGGGTAAAAGAGGCTTACTTTGGAGGTCATCGAGCTCAGAGGCCACTTCAATGGGAAAGAAGAGGAGCTCCGCAGTCTTCAGGATTGTTTGGAGGAGGCGTTCAGAGAGAGAACGTGCCTTATTGAGTAGGTAACACAACTTCTATCCATTTCTGTCCGCGCGTTTACCTTACTTTGGTGCCACGATCCATCTCGGACTGTTTCTTTGCAGTTTGAAAAGAAAGATTCTCTGATGAAGGAGGAAATCCGAGCTCAGGGTGCCAAGATTCTTGAACTCAAACAACATGAGATGACTGCCGAGAGGGGCACCCTCCAGGGAAAGCTGACCTTTTTTTTAGCACCAACTTCATGATGCGAGGGAGGAGTGCGATAGATACAAAGCTCTCCTTGCCGAATCGGCCGCCGCGTTATCCGCAGCCAGAACTGAAGCTGAGGCGCTTATTTCCTTGTACAAAGAAGACGTCGTTGCAGTGAATGCTCATGCCGAGAAGGTGTCCGAAAAGGCCCACTTACAACTGGCCCGAGCTGTGAAGCATGCCCGCTTGAAATCTCAGAGGCAGGTCCTCGAGGATATTTGCGCTGGTGGCATTGATCTGATTGCTGAGATCAAGAGGGTGAAACCCCTGGAAGAGGAGGCCGCTGCCTTGATTACTTCTGAGGGTGATTCGAGCGATGGTTCGGAAGATGATGGTGATGAAGGCAAAGTCCCCGAGGGGAAAGAGATCATTGGAGCCCCTGGGGATGAAACTGGAATCGCTGGGGGCACGACCTCCCAGGAGGCCGCCGAAGACACAACTCTGGTGGCGAATTAGGGATATGTTCGTTTCTTCTCTGCGTGGGCTTAGGGCATGAGTCCTATAAATATGTTTCTTCAAGTTTTCCATGTATATAAGAAGCCTTTCATCTCCTTCCATCTTTTGTTTTCACTTTTTCTTTTTTCGCTAGATTGCCAGGCTTACTAGATCGCCATGGCCAAGGGATGTGAACCTTCTGGTTTCAGTCCCCGAATCGAGTCTTGGACTACGCTCTTCGGCCCCCAGGTCTTTGGAATTAGCCCTGAGGCCTTTCTGGGCTGGCGTTTTCTGCTTCCTAAAATGTGAGGCCGAAGCGACCTTCAGCTGACCTCTAGGTTTTATGATGTCGATCCGGAGGCTCCCATGTGTTTGCCCTTAGGCTCTTTTTTTAATCATTTCGGGTTTAGTCCTTGAGTTAGATCGCGATTCGAGTTCATCGACCCTTAAGTTTTGAGTTAGCCCTAAGGGCTTTTAAAGCTGGCGTCAAGGCTCTTATGCGCTTTTGGTTAACCTTTTTCGGGCCCAGTCTGCGAGACGGATTATGACTCGAGCTCATCGACCCTTTAAATTTTTAATTAGCCCGGAGGCTTTTTGCGCTAGCTTCAAGGCTCTTACACGACTTTAGTTGACCATTTTGGGCTCAGTCCCCAAGCCGGATCACGACTCGAGCTCATCGACCCTTTAGGTTTTGAATTAGCCCGGAAGCTTTTCAGGCTGGCTTCAAGGCTCTTATGCATTGGGTCAATATAACCTTTAGTACGGATATATCCTCCGCCGCTTTTGTTTCAAAGTTTTTGTGTTCGCCCGATTCTTTGACGGCCCAAAAAAGGACCTCGATTATGAATCGTTATATAGCGACAAATGGACACCTCAGAAGGTTTTTCCTTGTGGCTGAATTATCTCGAGCCTTATCGTTGTTTGGAGCTGACATGAAAATGATCAAAGCTCTTTTGTTCGAGCCGACATGAAAATGTTCGAAGCTCTTCCTCGAGAGCCGACATGAAAATGTTCGAAGCTCTTTGTTGCTTACACTAAAGGCAGCATGATTCTAACCGGTTATTTCCGAAATAATTTCGAAGGATTTGATTTTATGGCGATAGTCGGGCGTCCCCGAATCACATTTGTTGGGCCGGAGCCTATCAACCAGAGTTGTGCAGGTTTTGGCCAAAGCCTTTCGACCGGAGTCGTCTTGTTTTGGCCGAAGCCATTAGCCCCCGAATATCGTATCCTCGGCATCTATATTCGATGGTATGCCTTTTTAGGTGTCTTACAAGTTTGAATATATAGCCTTGGCTTAGAAATCGGGATTGGGCCTTGTTATTTAGGTATACCCACTCGGGGCCTTGTGATCTCGGTCATGACTGTAGGACTTATAGCTTTGATTATATCCTGAGGACTTGTGGTTTCGGGACTGCCCTCGAATTATTTTTGGGCTCGAGGTTACCCATTCGGGATTTTACTGTCTCACTTGTGTTTTCGTGCCAGTCCCCGAGTGTACGGGAATTCCTTGGCTCTGGAGCCATTACTGGTGATGAGAAATCCTTTTGAAGGCGCAAAGCTTGCACAAAAGATGCTTTTTTTGATTGTTCGGTACACGTGTACACATTTTTCATTATTGAGGGCTCAATCATCCTACGCAGGCACGACTCTCTTGACCGTTTGGCCTGTTACATTATCCTCTTATCGAGACTTTCTTCGGTGGTTTCTCCAGGGGAAGGGTATGCTCTTCAGCATTCGAGGTTGATTGGAGCAGAGCCTTGAATACTTGGTTGATCTCCCTTTGGATAGCGCATAAATGTTGCCTCGTTAAAAACCTTGCCGGTAGAAACCTTTTTTAGGGATAAAAAACCTGACCGAAGGAAAAGAGTGCAACGCACGCTCCCGCATCCCAAGGGTCTTTGGAATTGATGGATGTTTTGATTTCTTTTGCCAGGTATCTGCAGAAGTTAGTTCGGAACATATGAATGAAAATGGGGAGCAATGTTTTACCTTAGAAGCAGTGACGCCCAATCATAGATGTGTTTAGTTCGTTTAGAGGCTTTTCGCCTATTGTTACTTCGATCTTGTATGACTTCTTGCCGACTTTTCCAAAGGGCGCGGTACGGCCCTTCCCAGCTCGGGAATGACTCGATCTTGTTTCATTAGGGTTTCGGATATTTTAGGATGGCCTTTCTTAAGATCGAGTCCGACTCTAAAATGTCGGCGAGTTGCTTTTGTCTTAACTACTTCGGTCGATGTTAGGAGCTAGGACTCGTCCGTCAGAAAGGACGACGTTCTTTCCATGCTTCATTTTGGAGTCATTTGACATGCCCTTAGGATCTTAGAGCAACATTCCCCTTCGTCTTCCCTCTGCGTTTTTTGACTCCCTTTTCAAATTTTGGATGTCGGTTCGGCTCTCATATTCAGCCGGATTATCAGTACGGTGATCACGAGGCGTTGGCAAGACCTTCCGGGTTTGTTATCTTTGGGCGACCCTGCTTCTGATTGGTTGCTTCCTATTATTTGCATGATCTGCCATGCAGGTTGGTCTTTTGCGGCGCCGAAGCAGGATATGTTCCCGCGCTGAGCCACCAACCCTAGGGCCTACGCTTCTTCCCACTTTGAGGAATAGTTATTCGTAAAATAGAGTAAGTTTAGCTTTACCTGGAATTATTGGTAGGGGACCGATGACACCCTCCCTCCAGGACCGCTCTGGTTATCTATTTGATCGGGATAAGGGGTGCCAAGATGACTTCCGCAGGCCCTTTGGCCATTTTCCGGAGTGTCTTATGCAGAGTCGGCTGTATGAGTGTTCCAAGGGGTAGATCATCGCTTGTGGCGAGTTTTGAGAGAGTACCGGTCTTTCTTTCTACATCGGAATTTATACCATGCGGTGTGGTCGCATGACTAAAACCAAGTTTGGGCACCTTTGTGCTCCGCTTTTTCAAAGCTCTCCCTTACCCGACCTATCGCTTGGAAGAGAAACATGCTTCTCCCAGGTGCCTTTGACTCCTGCCCTTCAGCTACCTTCGGACCTGCAGTCATAATCTCATACTCGGTTTTGTTGTTAGTTGATTTTACGATCTTTGGAAGTTGGCCGATTACGCCGCCCGTAGGCGGCCTCAGAACTATGCCGAGCCCGACCCCTCTCTCGTTCAAGACCCCTCGGGGAAACGAAGTCCGTATACCTAGAGATACACTCATTTTTACCAGAGGTTCCTCCTTTGATCCAGGCAAGCGCAGGCTAGCAGCAAAATCTGCTCAGATTCGGGATTTTAACAGCCCATTCGAGCTGACAACTCGATAATTCCCTTCAAGATCGGCGGGCCAAATGGCCGGCACATATTTCTAAAGTGTGAATACAGCTGCATGGGAAAAGGGAGTTTTGGATTCTGGGACGTACCAGCCGGCATAGGAGTTTTATCTCCTGGCGTTTAATAGGTAAGGAATTGCGTACCTTGCTTTCGGATGAACGCCTGTTATGACCCGGGCCGAATTTTTCTAACCTGGCCACATCTTTTGGTCCCGGACTAATCCTGCCGCTGCTGTGGGTATTTATTTGGTTACGAGTTTTCTTTGAAACGTCGGTCCCGCCAATGACTGTGCGATCGACGTGTTGTGGTTTCCTGGCTCTGCTCCTTCAGGCTGCTTTTCTTCCTTGAGCGTGTTCTATGGCTCGGCTATTAACAAACTCTCGGAGGTATCCCTTCCTAATTAGTCGGGTCGCTTCCTCTCGGAGCTGCCTGCAATCTTCGGTGTTATGGTCGTGCGTGCCGTGGAATTCGCACACCAGATTAGGGTTTCTTCGCGAAGGATCTGATAATATGGGCCTTGGCCATCTGGTGCCCTTGATTCTGCCCATATCCACTATAACATCTGCATCGCCGATACCGAAGTTGTATTCGAATGATGAGGGCACTTCTGCCGGTTCTGGGTATCCTTTGGTTCTTGGTTTGATCACCGATCTTGGGGGGGTTCGACCTTGGTCCACCTTTCTATTGATTTGAGGTGCGTCGCTTCTCACGGCATCTCCCCGATTCTTGACATAAGGTTGATATCTTACCCTGTATGACTTCGGCTCTCTCTCTGGGAGCCTTGATTCTATCCTCTTTACGAGGCCCTCGAGTGTTTTTATGATAGCCGGGTTGGTTGCTGGCTCATTATCATCAGACCTTTCCGATAATCGCCGTATTCGAGAGGTTGTCCCCGATTCCACTGTGCTCGAAATCTTTTGATGGTTTTGCAGCTGGGTGATAGCCGCTTGTTGTGCCTGTAGCATTTCGAAGATTACATAGAGGGTGGCCCCTTCTTCCCTCTACACGACAGTTCCTCGTGCTTCGTGCCTATCATCTCGGCGTGCACCCCTGCCAGTGTGGGAACTGGTATCATCGTGTTAGGTGCTGCTCGAGTACGCATTCTCAGGGGTTAGCTCCAGCGTACTACTGCGGTCTTGCAGTGGTATACCAGCATTTGGGACGACTATACCATTCTCCCCAAAGTCCCCAGAGCTGCTACCTTCATATGTATTTGTTGAATCCGCCATCTGACTTAAAACCAAAGATTTTTGGGCAAGAAAGAATGAAAAATAACTTGCGTTTTCCAGCGAGCCAGCACCAAAAAAATTACTATTATTTTTAGCCCCATGGTGGGCGCCAAACTGTTTACCTCGAAAACGGTAATTATAATTATATTTGATTATGTGGTTTCAAAATATGCAATTTATTTTAGTACTTGTTGTTAGGCAGTTGATGCTAAGTCTGATCAAATTAGATAGAGCAAAAATAGTTAAAAAATCGAAGATAAGCAAACCGGGATGCCTTAAATCGGACGTTCGGTGTTGGCCTCGGGGGTCCTCAAGGTCGAGGCTCAGGGCTACCGTTGGATGGTCGATGAAGCTATATCTAACTTATAGGCTTCAGGGTATACTATTTATGATCAATAATGAGCTATAAATAAAGAACAATTAACAGAAGGCAATAAATGTAAGTAAATGAGCTAGTAGAGAGACATAGAGAATGTTCTTGTTCCTTGTATTCAATATTGTGTATGTAAGAAATAATAAGGGTCCCCTTTATATAGGAGGGGGAGTCCCCACGTAGTACATTTAGCATTTATTATAAGAGGGGATAGCTGGTACAACTTTTTGATAGACTAGTATAGACTCGTGCTACTTTGTAGGCGTTTGTCAGCCCTAGGTCTTTGTCCTCGGGAATCTTGCACTTCTACAAACAAACCTCAGCCTTCTCCTTGCTTCGAGGTATGCCGACCCCTTAGTGCCGCTATTCGAGGAAATTCTCCCGAAGCCACACCTTGGACTTATCCTCGATGCCGTAGGACACCTCGAAATCGACTGAGCCCGATTTCGACCGTATACAAGGAAAATATCATGAATGAATTTGTTGCTATGTTCTTAATAACATTCTTTTTCCCTTTGATTGCGTTTTTTCCCACCAAAACCCACACTATTAGCGCGCTTAGCGCTAAAGCCCCAATCGACCAATGTTTTTTAGAGCTTTTCACTTTTGACAACACTGATATGAAAAAAGTTACATTGTTGGTGCACATAACATAATCTCAAAAAGTAATCACTAGCATGACAAGAGGACTAAACTGTTACATATACTAGGAGCTCCGACATAAAAATGATACAAAATTACACAAATCGGATGTTTAATCACAAGATGAATTAGAGGTCACAAAGTTAAAATGGATCTATTACTAAAAGGGGCTTGATGGTTTTTCATCAAACATTTGCTTTCAGTTCATTTCTTCTTGTTTTGGAGCACATTTTGGATGTAGCCCATAATCACAACGTTTGCAGAAGAAAGACCAACCATACCCCATCTCCTTGCATCCACTGCAAAGATAAACTTGCTGGTGTATTAATGCTAGTTCATGCTCATTGTGAATTTCATCTTTGCCTTTCTTGGGCCAACCCATTGTAGTTCGTTGCTGCAGATTCTTTATGTGTTCTTCTGTGAAGGGATAGGCTCCTGCACCATGTGTCTCTAACAGCTGCCTTACTTGTGTATTCACAGTGCAGCCACTAGGACTAATTGCTATAACCACCGGAATGCCTACGATGTTGAATCTGCGCGACAGAAATGCCTTCCTCTCATCGTCGAAAGGGAGTGCTAACCACGGCATACTTGAAAATAAGCTATTAAAGGAAGATTCATCTTGATCACTAGAGATGAAAATCACTTCAAAATTTTCATCTTTCTTCTTGATTTCTTGGTATGCAGCAATGAGTTTAGGTAAAAATTCTCTACTTGGAAGACTCCACTGAGCTGCAAAATACAGTACAATGTTGTTCCCCACTAGTTTAAACACAGGAACCTAAACAAGAACAGAGAAAAATTGCAGGATTAGCAAACATCAACTTCATCTCTCCCTTTGAATTGAATTCAGATTTTAAATCACTCATTTCAAGCTATGAAACTTACCTTTAAACCAACATTTGAAATGACAAAATCTCGATCTACAGTAACAAGAATAGACTCTAATGTTTGTGCTTCTAGTTTTTCCTTCTTTATATTAGCCAAAGCAACAAGCTTTTCTTGTGTGAAAGGAAAGGCTTGATCACCATATTCTTCAACAAGTTTAACTGCATTTTGCTGCAGAGTCTTCCCATGTGGACTAATTACAACTAGCTGCGGTAGGAATTTATGCTCAAAGTACCTAACAAGTCTCTCGCAGTTCTTGTCTTTGAAAGGTAAAGCCAACCATGGCATTGTCTCAAAGCCTTGATTAAAATCCTCATATTTTTCATCGAGAGATATAAGCACAATTTCAAAATTCTTTTGTTTGAGTTTTTCATATACATCTGCTAGCTTCAAGGTGAAATTCTTGCACGCTTTATGAGAAGCCATAGCAAAATACAGGCCAACTGTTTCCCCTTCAAGCTTTGACACAGAAATCTGAAAATAAGCATGCTGAAAAGTGAGCACAAAAAACCTGAAATGCATAGAAATCATCCACACTTATTACCTTGCTTTCTTCGTTTGAAATCAAAAAATCGCGGGATTCATGTACCAAAATAGACCTCAAAGACTGATTCTCTTTAGCCTTCTCTTCTACTTCTCTTAAGTAATTTACTCTTTCAGATGTAAAAGGAAAGGCTTCAGGACCAAAGTGTTTGATAAATTTAACACCGTCGTTGTTCAAAACTTTGCCCGTCTCATCAAGAATTACAAGATGTGGAATTGCCCTTACTTTGAACAACTGCTTTAAGTTCTTACGCGCGTCAGCATCAGAAAATGGAACAGCAAGCCATGGCATTTTCCCAAAGTATTCATTAAATGATTCATAATCTTTATCAGATGAAATAAACACTAATTCAAAGTCACCTTTAGGATAAAGATCCTCATAAGCTTCCACCAACTTTGGTGTAAACTGGCGACATAAACCACACCACAAACCAGAGAAATACAAGCCCATAATCTTTCCCTTTATGCTGCTAATTCTAACCTACAAACAAGTATATAAGAGTGATGATCAAGTTGGTTCTTATTCGATCTTTCATATTCTCAGATAAGACTATAGAGGGAGTATGCAAGTCAAGAATTCTACAGAAATAAACTTGTAACATACCTGTTCGCCATTTCTACATATTAGAAAGTCTCTTTCTGTTGAAGACAGTACAACTGTGAGATCATGAGGGATACTTTCTTGATCAATTGCCATAGACAATCAGTTAGTGATTCTTATATCCTCAAAACTGTACAGTATATAACATGTTTCATTAATATGTTCTGTTTGATTCTATCTTAAAGGGAATGTGAGCAGCTGACGGTCAATTTCATCTGAATTTTCAAGCTGGCCGGCCGTGCCACTAATAAATACTATTAAATTGGTTTTAAGTGCATTATTGAATAAGTTAATCCCCTCAAATGGTTTTTAATTAGCCTTTCTTATAGTCTTGTGAACATGGATTACAAGTATTAGCTGCCTAGACCAAACTTTAAACAAAATGTGTTATAATATTATAATCAAATCCACTATACAATAATGACAAATGAAATGATATATACTATTATTAAGGTGGACAGTGGAATCTTGATTCCTCATCTTCCAGGATTCTTTATATATGCTGCTTTGTCTTTACTGAGAAAAGCTACAGCATTTTCCTGCCGGCTTCTGCCAGTAGACTTACTACAACTCCATTTACAGTAACAAATTCGTCTTTGTTTCTGTTTCTTGTTTGAGTGGAGGGCTGATAAATTACAACTAGTAATTTCTTTAACGAGTTCTTTACCCCCATAACTTGAAAGATGAGAGCAGTCTTTGGTCCATAACCATTACTTCTTTCAAAAGGAACAGCTCATGATACTTGATTTTTACTTTAATATTTTAAGTATCGGTAGAAGAAGAAAAGTAAAATTTTAACTTATAGAACTAATTGGTGTAAATTATTACAAGCTTTTGCAGTCCAGATAAGTGACTATCATTTTCATGTCAATCATCTCATTCTAAGACATGTTTTTTTAGATTTGGGGGAGTTGGGAGCATTTGGACTGTAGTGAAAAGGAATAGATCAGTATCATACAATATATGTGCCTTATATATTACAAAACATAGTTATAAAGCAACATTAAAACCATCAACCCATGATGATAATAGAACCTTTGTAACAAATTTCACCATTACAAACCCATCCTTCTTTTGGTTCCTGTTCCTCTTTGGCTTCCTCGGGATCCATTATATTTCCTTTTGGTTCCAAAAAATCACATTCATCAGAATAGAAGGATGCAATCAGCTTCTGAGTAAACAACTCACATTCTTCGAATAAGGTCATTGAGAAATATAGGCCTACAATCTTGTTAACAGGACACAGTGAAATATCATTGAGGCCAATAAAATGCAGAATCTTGATAAGAAATGGCATCTTGAATCAACCTCCCTCTCATCAGCTGCAATTAGAAAGTTTGTTGATTGTGAGTTTGTGACTCCAAGAAGATTTCAAAGATTGTTGAAGAGAACTCAATATCTAAGAAAAGCATCAGCACAGCTTCTGGAACAGAATTATCAAAGCTTTGACGCTATTTGACAATCATAAAACTTCAATGCTATTTGACAGGGGTTATTTCTGGATCTGTTAGTCCAGAAAGTCCACGAAAAAAGGAGCTGGAAGAGAACTTCAAGTGCAACAAACCGCTTCCAGAACCAAGCATCCATAACATTTGGCTTGCCATAAGGGTAAGATCACAAAAAGAACATTATTACTTGCATAGACAGTTAAAGTTTTTACAATTTCATCAGCAGTAAATCACATGCAAAGCACAAGTTCTAATGTGCCAAGAAACAAAATTACTTCTACTCTAGTCACCAAATTTGACCCAAGGAAGATCATGGACAACCTAACAAATTCACAGCAAATTGTGATGAATATGCAGACACACACTTCTCTGAACAGTTCCAGCATTTTCTTCTCTTTGATAAGATAGCGAACATCTCCAAAACCATTGCAATTTTTAGCAAAGATTTTGAACATTCGAAAAGCTTATCATAGCGAAGCCAACATACCCCAGCGGAGCAGATAATCTTAACATTCTTGAGATTGGGAAACGAAAAGGTCGAAATCCAACTCTGCAAACCAATATTATATCCTTTGCACAAAAAGTATGACTGAAAGAAACACGGGAAAAAGTTAACATTGACATAGACAGTATCTGGATCAAATACAGGTCAAATGCTTAATGAAACTTGTATTGCACAAAAGACCCCACTTGTGGGATTTTACCGGGTTGTTGTTGTAGTATTGCACAAAAGAGACAAAACAAATAATTTCAAGTGTCTCAGAAAGAACACTTTCAAACCCCACGAATATGCTTCTTAGCAAATGACATTGAAAGAAAATTCATGTCTAAAGACTGATGGAGTAGGTAAACAAAGCAAAGAAATGAAAGAAATTCAGTTTGTCTGCTATCTCCTTATTTTCTTTTCAGAGCAATTTTACCGTGGAGAAAGTAAAAATTCCTGACCAGATCGACGTGAAGTTTTACATTAATTGAAACCAAGATAAACTTAGCTTTTTCAGTCAAGATTAAGTGCCATCATGTCTCATTCATCTAATTCTGAGATCTTTGATCTGACATCTACAGAAGGGAGTGAGCATATGGACTGTAGTACCACAGAATGATCTTTATTACCTTATAATGAAACATAGTTCAGTCTGAATAAGACCCATAGTACTACATAGTCATAAAACAAGATTAAAACCTAAGAACCCATAATAATAAATTAACTTTTGGAACAAACTTCACCATCACAAACCCATCCTTCGTTTGGTTTCTTTTCATCTTTGCCTTGCTCCTTTTGATCTACCTCAGGATCCAAGTTCTCTTTTTTCTCTGCAATATCTGCCTCGATCTCCTTCATACGCTCCTCGGTGAATGGAAAAGCCTCAGCACCATGACGCATGATCATGTTTCTGGCTCCAGTCGTAATAGTCTTGCCCGATGGCCCTATAGCAACCAATGTTGGTATGCCTTGAACTTTGAAAAGGCGACTCAAGGATGCCTTCCTTTCATCGCCAAAGGGAAGAGCTAGCCATGGCATTGTAGCAAAATAGTCATCAAACGAGGCTTGATCTTGATCACTAGATATGAAAATCACTTCCAATGGACCATTTTTGGTTTTAATCTTCTCATATGCTTCTTTAAGCTTTGGTGTAAAAGCACGGCATGGCGGACACCAGTGTGCTGAGAAGTAAAGGAGAATATTCTTCCCTACAAGATCAGACACCAGAATCTACAAAGAGAAAATTTTGGTCACTTGCTCTAATTAAGGACAAGAGTAAGACATCTAGCTGAAAAAGGTGTCACGTTAATTATAGTAGTTAAACGAAGCCTTAGTTTATTCATCAGCAGATTATTGTAGAACTCCAAAGCTGCAACATCTCTTGTAAAAATAACTTAGGTCACATGGACTCGACTTAGAAATGTATATAAGTATATGCTATAGATATGTCATAGTCCTTCGTTAAATTTATTGGAAAAGTTTAGGAGTCTGAACAAATTTATTGGAAAATTTATTGATACATTAAGGCAAATAAAGGATCCATGTTCTATGACATAACAATAATACCAAGATGTGATATTTTCGTCTTACCTTTTCACCATCTTTTCCAATGACGAAATCATGATCTCCGGTGACTAAAATTGACTCCAGTGTTTGTGCTTCTCGCTTAGCTTTCTCTATCTGCTCAAGTTCAGCAAACTTCTCGGGGGTAAAAGGATATGCTAGGATGCCATGCTCCTCGATGGCTTCAGCAACATTAGAATGAAGAGTCTTCCCATCTGTTCCAATGATGACTAAGGTAGGAAGGGTAGAGAGCTCAAAGTACCGGGCGAGCTTCTCACAAGTCCTATCTTTTAAGGGAAGAGAATACCAAGGCATGCTTGCAAACTCTTTCTTAAAAGATTCATCATCGTCTTCACCATCAAGGGGAATCATCACAACCTCAAAGTTTTCTCCCTGCGCCTTCAACTTGTCATACATATCGATCAGCATCCGTGTAAATGATTCACATTCTTCGAAAGAGGTCATTGAGAAATACAGGCCTACAATCTTGCCTTCAAGCTCAGCAACAGGTACCTAATAGTAATCAAGACATAGTAGTTAGGGGAACTTTAATTAAAGAATATGAATAAAACATGCAGGAAAAAGAACAGCATCTTGAATCAACCTTCCTCTCATCAGCTGCAACTACATAGTTTCTTGATTGTGACTCCAAGATAGATTTCAAAGATTGTTCTCTTTTAGCTGCTTCTTCTTGCTCTTTAAGTTCATTTAACCGTTCTTGAGTAAAAGGGTAACCTTCCACCCCATGCTCAAGGATGATCTCAACCCCGTTATCTGTCACTACCTTTCCACTGTCATCAAGGATCACTAAGTGGGGTATTCCCTTAACAGCAAACAATTCATCCAGACGTTTACGTGTTTCAGAATCAGAAAACGGGACAGCGAGCCACGGCATTTTAGAGAAGTACTCCTTAAATGATTCATCATCCTCGTCCGCAGTAAGGAAAACAATTTCAAAGTCTCCTTTTGGTAGGAGCTCATTGTACGCCTCTACCAAATTCGGGGTGAAATGTTGGCATGGACCACACCATGATGCTGAAAAATACAAACCAACTTTTTTCTCCTTTAAAGCATCAAGCTTAACCTGAGATTCATATATGTGAATAACTTGCCGTAAATTAGTTAATCTTTTAATCAAAGCTAGCTACTAAATTCCAAAATTCACCTTAGGCCTCTACTAACACGCATGTCTATACCAATAAACTAAAAAGTCAGGAAAGTGAAAAAAAGATGCATAGCATATACAATTGAACTACTGTGATGACCCAAAAGGTCATCTTACGTAATTTAAGTTGTATCTGTGTTCCGTTAGTCTCACCTCGATATGCGTGCGCGGCCCGGGAAGCTATTATGTGAAAATTTGATTAAAAATGAGTTTTGACAATTAATAAATGAATATAGCTGACTTTGGTCAACATTTTTGGTAAACGGACCCGGACCCAGGATTCGACGGTCTCGGAGGGTCCGTAGGAAAATATGGGACTTGGGCATATGCTCGGAATCGAATTTCGAGGTCCCAAGCCCGAGAAATGAATTTTTAAAAGAAATTGTGTTCTGAAAATAATAAAGGAACAAGAAAGTGAATAATTATGTGAAAACCATGTTACCGGGCCCGTATTATGGGTCCCTAGCCCGGAACAGGTTTATTATATATGACTTGTCTTATTTGTAAAATTTGGTGAAAAACGGGCATGAATTGAGTGAGATTCCGAGACCGGGAATAGTTCCGTGGTGTCATTTATAACTTATCTGCAAAGTTTGAAGTCATTCCGAGTAGGTTAGGCCGGTTCGATGATTTGAAATGAATTCTAGAATTTTAGGTTCTTAAGATTTGATTAAATAGATTTTGGGGTTTGATTTCGAGTTCCGCTGTAGTTTTTCGTGTTCCGAATGTTCGAGCGAGTCCGCTTAGTGATTTAGGACTTGTTGGTATATTTGGACGGGGACTCGGGTGGGCCCTGATTCCTCCCGGACCCCGCGTGAGGCTAAAACCCAGCAAAAAAACCACTGCTGGTGCACAACAGCTGGTGTGACCGCAGGTGCGGTTGCCCAGCCGCAGGTGCGGGACCGCCGCTGCGGTCCCAGCCTCGCAGGATCGACCCCCCAGCCTTTTGCCCAGAGTCCGCAGGCGCGAGATTTCCCGCAGGGGCGACCAAATCCCCGCAGGAGCGGCCTCCGCAAGAGCGGAGCCTTGTCCGCAGGAGCGGCCCCTCTTGGGCTGGCCCAAGATCGCAGGTGCGACCATTTTTCCGCACCTGCGGTACCGTAGGTGCGATTAAATTTTCGCAGGTGCGGAAATCGCACAGTGAAATATTAAAGTCCAAAACAGTGTTATTCCGGGATTTTCATAAAAAAACACACGAACT
>ML256794.1:1282-14242 GCA_005239495.1 Nicotiana undulata
CCCCTCCCTCCCCCTCCCCGAAAAAAAATTTTAAAATATATTTTTCAGTTTAAAGGTTCAAAATTTTACAAGTTCCAAAGTTATGAGTTCGGAGGTTTATGTGTTTGGAAGTTTATGGGTTTAGAAATAACAAAAGTTCACGGATTCGAAATTTCGCGATTTTGAAAGTTTGGCGGTTCGGAAGTTTATGAAATTTGTCTTTTTGGGAAGGTTGTTCGTTCGAAAGTTTATGGCTTCATGTTTATTATATCTAAATTACTTATGAATACTCTCGAAAAGTCATTTTCCTTAATGTGTAACAAACACCGAAAAATGAATAAGATTACTACTTATTTTAATTTTCAAGAAAATATTTTTTTATTATATCTAAATTACTTATGAATACTCTCGAAAAGTCATTTTCCTTAATGTGTAACAAACACCGAAAAATGAATAAGATTACTACTTATTTTAATTTTCAAGAAAATATTTTCTTGAAAAATATTTTTCGTCGTACCCCACACACCCTAAGTTTAATAGAAAACTTCAGTGATGAGAAATAACTTTCAATCCTGGACTAGTAGAAATTGACTAAATGATTTCTCATTATTTATGTCATTTTATTTAAGTTTTTCATAGTCCAATAATAGTTAAAGTTAGATTGTCACGCATTAAACGTTCTCTACATTTTTTACTAGCGTATAATTCTTCCACAAGAGTATAAACTGATATCAAATGTTGAACCTTAATCAAACCTAGTATGAAAATTTCAACTATTTTATATAATAAGTATAAAAAAATTTGTTCTATTTTATCTTATTTCATTAGGTTTGCATGGATTACAAGAAAGTGTAAGTATAGAAAATTTTCTTTCACGTGATTATAAGCTTACTTGGTCCCTGTTTAAATAGTTCACTCCATGGTTTCACACACCTATTAATCACTTCGATCAAACCATCCCAAGTTACCGTCTCCCGTTTTATCATATATATATACATATATATATATATATATACATATATATATATATATGTTATTTATACCTTCTGCGGATTGTAGTCATTTAATGTGACAATGTCACGATTTAACCACAATCTAATCGTGAAAATATAAAAAATGTAGAAATAAGGTTAGGTACTGCATCATTCTAGGTAGAGAGCAGGGTATAAAAGGACGGAAAAGCTTTTACATGGAGAGGAAGTTAGCGCACAGACCCTCAAGTTGACTACTTTGCAGCCCATGCTTATCGAAAAGGGAAGTACCAATACTCAATAATTCCGTCTAAGATATTGACTCCAACTTGTCGTGTTTAGAGATAAGAAAAATGTCATTTGCCCTGCAGGCTGCTCATTTTGAATTTTCCACACCCTCCATTTGTTTTTCTAATATTAATATTTTGCAATTTTACATGGCACTTGCTATATTCTATCAGCACAAGTACTAGATAACTCTCTGTTCAACCAAAGCTTAAACGTACGGGAAGAAAACATCTAATAGTATTTTTTACCTCCATGGTATTTGAACTTGAGTTTGTTGATAGTAGATTTTTATAATTAACCGTTGCTTTCTTTCATTGTTGATCACCTTACTATCTTTGTTGTTTTTAGTCTACTTTTATATGGCTTTTTGATATTGTCCCTTCCTGTCTATATTTTTATTAATGCGGTGCTTATACTTTCCTGCGCCGAGGGTCTATTGGAAACATCGTCTCTATCCTCACAAGGTAGGAGTAAAGTCTGCATACACATTACCCTCCTTAGACCCCACGGTGCGAAATAATGAAGGGTACGTTATTGTATTTGAACTTGAAACATCATGACTTTCAATTCATTTTAGTGACCACTAAACCACATCTCGAGGGTTCCACACCGTCCATTTGTTATTTTCTTCTTTAGTCCTTTTCTTCACCTCCAATTTTCTGTATATTCCTCTCTCAGTTTTCAAGTTATGTTAAACTCGTATTCGCGTTTCAAAAGACAACGATTTGATATTTCCAAAATCTGCAACTTTACTTATGACCCTTTCATCATTACTAAACAAAACCCCCAGAGTCCAAATCGCTGCTTAAATATAGTTTAAAATACCAACAATTGGGAAAAGAAAGATAATTGCATAGTGTTAGTATGTCATGGAAGAAGATACACATCGGAGTCAAGACGATGTTGAACGCTGAGGAATAAAAGAAACACAAAAAGAATATGAAGGAATTCAAAAAATATATATGGTTGAAAATATATATTCATATTGAGGTTGCAGTCTGCATCCGTTGGATACAATTGTTTTTGCTCCCGCTAGACTAAAAATCCTAGATCAGTCTTTCAATACAAATAACATCTCCAATTTGTGCTTGTAAATTGTTTTGGTTAGCAAAGGCCAACCGTTGTCCTGCCATACCATTGAAACTAAAATATGCATATTCATAGGCATGAATTCGTGAGACTTCACATCGGCCCCAAAAATTGTGATGCAAATTCCTGAATGATCGATTTATTCAGAAAGAATAGCCAGGTTTGTCGAGCAAGACCTCAAAGCCTACAAGTTCACTGCCACTCGAAGCCCATCGTAGCTAAGCTGCACATCAATACCTTCCGTCTCCCTCAGTTTCAATAGCCTTTCATTTACTACTTCATGATCCATGAGATGCATCATGCCTACACATGGTATTAAAACAGGCGCTCATTAGCTATGAAGTTCTTAATGTGCATCAAGAATCAATTATAATATTATTATTAGTCATTCATCAAGTAATTTATATAACCATACTATAATAAAATTAATTCTCAAAGATATTCCGAAACTCCAGTATTAGAAGATAAATAAGATCTAAACAAGCAGAAGGAAATGAATCTTATCATATACAAAGGGGCAGCAGTTAAGAAGAAAAAAGTAAAATAGAAAAAGAAAGAGCCAACATACAAGTGCATATTTACCGAAAATTTAAAAAGGAAAAATGAAATAGAAACAGAAAGAGCCAACAAACCAGTGAAAAGTGTTCGTTTTGGTTTGATTTTCCGCACTTCCTCCAGAGCCTTCAAATGTTATCGTGGAAATGTCAATGACAAGAAATGTAATCATTCCACTGTTAAAATCTCTAGTTACCACTATCCCCAGAAAGAAAAGGATACAAAAGATTAGAGCTCACCCTTGGAAGTCCAAAATGTGTGGAGGAAGATCTATCTGGCCGCAAAGCATCCTAAAAATGTCAGGAGACATTGCTTAGTTAGTTTAGCATTTATCCTTAACCAATTGCTGGCTAAAGGAAATCAGAGTTCAAAGGAAGAGAGAGAAAGACCAACCATGATAAGGAGTTCACAGTCCTTTAGAAGTGGGTAAGTTTCTTCTGGTATATCGCTTACATCACTAGGAAAGCCAGGCCAGCGTACGGAGAAAGAAAACATTAGTGGCTAATATTGCTGCCTGCTGCTAAAAACTTCAAAGCGAGAGAATAAGGTTTACCTGATATAACAGGTATCCCCAAATCGAAAGCCTAAAGAACGATAACCAGAGCCATGCCACACTGGCAAAGGAATTATCTGCTAGGGAACCAATCAAAACCATTAAGCATAATAATGAAGAAAGCCATGAGACAAGGTGGGTTGCTCTGATGGTAAGCACTCTCCACTTCCAACCAAGAGGTTGTGAGTTCGAGTCACCCCAAGAGCAAGGTGGGGAGTTCTTGGAGGGAAGGATGCCGAGATTCTATTGGAAACAACCTCTCTACCCTCGGGTAGGGGTAAGGTCTGCATACACACTACCCTCCCCAGACCCCACTTGTGGGATTATACTGGGTTGTTGTTGTTGTTGTTGTTGTTGAATGAAGAAAGCCATGATAACTAACCATTTCAGCTTACTACGAGCAAAATGTTTTAGTACAAATAAAAAGGGATGCTATTAGAGTAAAAATATTAGTGAATGCAACTAAATCAACTGGTAGAGTAAAAGTAAAGAGCCTCAACCTCAAGATCATGTACAATGAATGGATCTTCCTTTATGATGTTAAATTGTAACTCTGAGACTGCAGCTCCCGGTATGATACCACTTTTGTCTACCAAATAATAGTGAGTTTTCTTCATCACCTAATGAAAGAAAATTGTGCACATTCTCAGCTAATAAGAACAACAATTTCTGAAGCAAGTTTTATCAACTCAAGCATGTCACTATATCAGAGTGGGACAACACTACTGGCGAACTTTAAGTAAAATGGAGTAACTTTTGAGAAATTCTATAAAGTAGCCGAAAAAAATATCTTTTCCAGCAAACAGATATACCGTCCAGCATTAAACAAATCTCTTATTTTTTGGTTTTCCACCCGATGTCTGGTAACCAATTGGGGCCAGACCAGTCTGGATTTGTGCCACGTATGGCCCATTAAGGGGGAAGCGCTCCCTACAAGGATTCCATTCCCAGAGCTTGAACCCGAGACCTCTGACTAAGATTTTTCCAATTCCCATAGCTCGAACCCGAGACCTCTAACTAAGGTGGAGAGATCCTATCCATTTCATCACAGCCCTTGGTGATCCAGCATTTAATGTTTGCTGCACAGTCCCTACAACCTATCTTTAAGTAGTTTGAACAATTTCAACTAGTACTTGAATAACTATATATCATTGTGCATTTTTGCAATCTAGTCATATATATAGAACCTTCAGGAGAAGTTCTCCGTATATTTTATAAGTTTTCCTTGATCTTGCACCACTCTAATTTGCTTGCTTGTACACAGTAAACAACACATGATCAAAGTATTAGTTATCGAGAAAATGATAAAGGATGAATGAATTCAATTCCATAATCACTCAGCAGGGATGCTTACAAAAGAAATCAAGAACTGCATCTTATGAATTTCAGAAGAACTCAGACCTCAAAGTCACGACTCGCCACATAAATAGGAATGGAGGGTTGGACATTGTTGGTCCAATCGCGAAGATCATCCAAACCTGCATAATAATTATCTTCATTTATTGGAGCGTGTGCAATTTGCATAGATATAGAGAAAGGAGGACCTTGGGGAGGGGGTTATGCAGGGAATGTACAGGAAAAGACATATCCACATTGCACTAAGCATCACAAGTGATTTTATCAGAGACCTCCAATTGCATCAGCATGAGAATGAGTTATAACGACCGCGTCAACTGTTCTTATCCTGACACAGAAGAACTAGTCACGAGTAAGGCATACAAATCATAAGCAAAAATTTATGAACATTCTTTTTTCTTCATTAGAAGGCCGAAAAGCTAATTCTATCAGAGTATCCAATAAATGAAAGGAAACATCAGAAGGAAACAATTAATCCTAGATGAATAATACTGAAATTCTGTTGTCCAGACAAGTTAACTCAGTGAGTCCAAAATGCTCTTCAAACAATATCTTGAAACAAGCTTATCCTGTTGCTTATATATGCAATCAGGTTCACTATCACAAATTTATAAGTCCCTCCGCGATATACTAAGGACGAAATAGACATTTTGTTCTATATGAAATACTAAGCAAATGAAATAATAGCACTATCACATTGTTTCCAGCATCACCTACTAATGCCCGCATGTATTCTTCATGCACACAATAGGTTATGAAAAGCTTCTATCGATATCTTAAGTAATAGTGATAGAAGAATGACATGGGAAGAGTTCATAGGCAAAATTTTCAGCACTTCCATTAGCAAATGCGATACACAAAGTCATCCTAGCTACAAGGTTTTCTTTCATGGCAGGGAACAGTAAGAGTTATTTTGAGACATTCCTTTTTTCCCTTTGATAAGCAAAAGAATTAGATATGAAATCTTAGTGTTATAAACCTTTTAACTGAAACATATTGAGCCAAAAGGCAGTAACATCCCATCTTGACATGCTAGAAGAAGCAAACTGTGTCATCTCTCAAAGACATCACCCAAGAATAATGACAGATTCAACAAAAGAACCATAGTTTAAGGTAATTGATTGAGCGGAATTTATGACATGCTGATCCGTTGATGTGGTTAGGAATAGAACTGTCTATGTGGTGACACAGAGCAGCATCAAGATAATCACAATTATCTATAACATGTGTAGGTTCTAAGGCTGAAGCTTCTGCTATAAAGATCCTACCTATCTACTTTCCCAACAAGGTCCAAAATGAAGCACTCCTAACAAAAAGCAGAAGAATGAGACACCCAAGACAGGAATCTAGGAGGTTGACGCATGCAGCCTTAACCCTTTACACAAGAAGATTCTTTTGTTGTTTCATACTAGTAGCAGATGAAGTTTATCCACTTAACACAGATAATATGAGTCATCATACATTCACAAAGTAATAGATGAGGCCAAGTGCAAGAGACTTACCCATAAGCAGGAAACCATCTCAGCGCACTATGGTAGAAGAACCTGGATTGCACAAAGAGAAACTGCTCTTAGACAACAACACTCAGAACCAATAGATTTTTGTTTTTCCCACTATTTTATCTGCTTTTCCGGATAACTTTAGGGTTAGACAAGATGATGCTACGTAAGCATGTAGTTGAATCAAGGTTGACCAAGTTGACTGAGCAACTTAATTCAAAATACTACCTCCACTCCAAATTAAACATCATCAACAACAACAACAACTAAGCCTCAGTCCCAAACAAGTTGGGCCCCGCTATATGCATCCTCACTAACCATGGTGCACCGTATAAACTCATCCCAAGCCAATATTATACAAAATAAAATTAATAATAGAGTAAAATTAAGAAGTACTAAAAGTTCTTATATTTTCTACTAATGTATAAATCTCTGCAACTCCTAGAAAAGTATACGACGTAAAGTTAAAGTGCTAACATGACAAAATTCCAAAATCAACATCAACAATAAGATTATGAATTATCTCAAAATGGAAACACCATTGAAACACTAAAGCATTTACAAGCTATCATGATTCAAAATTGATCAAAATCACTATTCCTAATTATTGCACTTTAAAGTCTCTCTGACATACTTGCCAACGTCGATAAGAATGTTATAGTTTCCAGAGGGCCTGGTGTGACGAATAAGGATGCCGGTGTTCAGTCTCCTATTTCTGTTACCCGGTTCATTAGCTTTTGTGCACACCTGCAATAGGACATCAAGAAGTTCTTATAAATCAACCACTTATTTCAATTCAACAAATACTTTTTAAACCCTCTACGATGCCACATAAGCACATAGTAGTTTTTGCAGGCTTACAGGGCATGTCTTCAAGGGGTTAGTGAGGCAGCTCACACGTGGAATTCCTTCACTTGTTCCTGTTCCTATAAATATTATTTCTGATTTCCCTGCAGATACCTTAGCTCCAGTTTGAGAACTTGCAGTACCTGTAACGTGATTAAAAATTTTTTACTGTCGAGTGAGAAGATTCTTATTACTGCAATTCAGTTATAATTACAAATCAATTTGAGTGAAAAGAATTTTCTCCGTTTGCTTCTCTTTATAGAAGATCAACAACAACAACAACCCAGTATAATCCCACACGTGGGGTCTGGAATACTTACTAGAGTGAAGAGAAGCTGTGAGGACGCGTTTGAACTGAGAAAACCCTTGCTTTGATATTAAGATTGATTTGTTATTGGTGAAGGAAAATTGGCGGGTGGAACGGGCTATAGAGAGAATTGTATGGGGAGGAGGACGAACAATTCCTAGAAAGACAGCCATTTTGACTTGATTTCGAACCACTGCTTATGCTTTTGAGGTTCCGATATAATGCCGGCAACTGAACTCTCCGCACCGGCTTCAGTTCCGTTCCACTGTTTGATATGTAATGGAAGAACAATACGTTTCAAGAGGAACGAACAAAACATGTTGGGCCAGCGAAGTTTGGGCTTCATTGATGTGTTTAGTAAAAATTGCGCGGGCCTATTTGGTTCGCCCCATTTAACTTATATCCATATTTTTAAAATTATTTAACATATACCCTAATTTTTACAACTTCAGGCGCCACCTTCAGTTTTTGCACTGCTAGGTTAGAATTTCAACTTGCCAGAAAAGTTTGAATTTTGCACTGCAGGTGTAACGACCCAGTCGGTCATTCCGTGAGATTAGCTCTGTTTTCCTTGTTTCTGCTTCATCATGTGTAGCTTAGCCTAATTATATTGTGTTGGGTCAGATGGTTCGGGTTCGGAGTGGTCGCGGCGAGAAATGAGACACTTAGTCTCTTAGGTTGGTTGAATAGTTGGAAAAGTCAACCGGGAGTTGACTATTAGGTAAACGACCTCGGATTGTGGATTTTATGGCTCGGATAGCTTCTATAGGAGATTTGGCACTTAGGAGTGTGTTCGGAATGTGGTTTTGATGTCCGGAGTAGAATTAGGCTTGAAATGGCGAAATTGAGCTTTTGGCGATTTCCGATCGGCAATGGAAAATAGGCTATAGGGGTCAAAATGGAATTCTGGAAGTTGAAACAGGTTTGTAGTGTCATTTTGGATGTGTGTGCAAATTTTCAGGTGAATCGGACGTGTTTTGGGTGGTTTTCGGCATCATTGGTGAAATTTGGAAGTTTCTAAGTTCATAGGCTTGAATCCGAGGTGAAATCGGTGTTTTGGCGTTGTTTTTAGTGTTTAGAAGTCTCGACTAAGTTTGAATAAGGTTATGGGATGTGTTGGCATGTTTAGTTGAGGTCCCGAGGGCCTTGGGTGAGGTTCGGGAGTGTTAACTGACAGATTCGTGGCTTTAGACTTGGCAGAATTGTTGGTATGGTTGCAGAAAATCCTTATTCATCGCGTTCACGGTAGGGTCCCGCGTTCGCGAATAGAAACAAGTGGAGCTGAGATTTTAGTTCTATGTGTTCGTGAGGAGGAGCAAGCGAATGCGGAGGTTTGGGGGAATTGTTCTATGCGTTCGCGCTTAGAGGGTCGCGTTCGCGAAGAGTTGTGAGGCAGCTAGGGACCCCAAGCATTTGGTCTATGCGTTCACGTTTGGTGTTACGCGTTCGCGTAGCTTGAAGTCGGTTAGGCATCGCGTTCGCGTGAAGGGGAGTCGCGTTCGCGTAGGGTTAAGAGAGGGGTCAGTTGGTTTGTTCTATGTGAACGCGTGCGTGTGGCCGCGTTCGCGAAAGGTAAATGACTAGGCCGGAACTTTAAATTCAAAATCGAGGGTTTAAGTCCAAAAATCATAAAAACCATTAGAGAGTTAGGGAGAAGGTGAAATTTGAGGAGATCTTCAGTGGAGTAATTGGGGTAAGTATTCTTCACTCATATTTGGTCTAATTCCATGATTTAGTCTTGAATTTCATCATTTAATTTGAGAAATTAGAGTGAAAATTGGAGAAAAATGGGAGAAAAGTTTGAGAATTCTTTTGAGGATTTAAGGGGCCATTTGAGGTCCGATTTTGATGTTCTTGGTATGTATAGACTCGTGGGAGGATAAGGATTCATGTGATGTGATTTGTATCGAATTCCGAGACGTGGTCCCGGGGGTCGAGTTTGGCCAATTTCAGGATTTTTGATTAATTTTGATAATTTTCGAATGGGTTTTGTTTCCCTAGCATATATTGATGATATTAATCTGGTTTTGGTTAGATTTGGAGCGATTGGGGGCCGATTCGAGAGGCAAGAGCATCGCGGATTAGTATTTGGGCCGGTTTGAGGTAAGTAATGACTGTAAATCTTATCCTGAGGGTATGAAACCCCAGACTTCACATTTTATCACTGTTTTGGAGTGGCGCACATGCTAGATGACGAGTGTGTGGCACGCACTGTTGGGGGATTGTGACTTGGTCCACCCCGTGGCAACTATTATGTTGCGTATTTGATTCTAAATCGTATGATATTTCATGTTTTAAGGCTATTACTATATTTTGGGTGGTACTCCATGTTTGGGGCCTTGTGCCGACCTATTAGACCCCTTGGGGGCTGTTTACTGCTATTCCTTACTATGTTGACTTATGATTTACACTCAGTCATATCCTGCTTAACTGATTTCGAAACTCAATTTTATTTACACTATTTCGTGATATAAAATAATATTTTGGGTCGAGTACTCCATTTTATTGGTAGCCCGAGTGGCTTTTTGAGAGATTTCTGACTGAGTGTGGCCGAGGGCCTATGTTGTGAGGATATGATGGGATCGGGTTGCACGCCACAACATGTTACACTGCTTATGATATGTGAGAGGCCGAGAGCCTGAGTGATTATGCCACGAGATGGCTTGATATTAGCGTTTGGGTTGTAGGAGCCCCTCCGGAGTCTATACACCTCCAGTGAGCGCAGGTACCTATTGAGTGTGAGTGACGAGTGCCAAGTGACGAGTGATTTGGGAGGCATGAGAGACTGTGAGGTAGCCTGAGGGGCTGGTACTAAGTGATTGCCAGGCATGTTGAGTGACTGATGCTGAGTGATGATACGCCCGAGGGCAGTTTATGATACATGTTTTCATCTGAAAGATTTTTATGAACTCTGTCAATTTTATATACTGAATCATTTTGGTTTCTATGGATTTTGTGAAAAGGTACATTTTCAAAGGATATTTTACTGAAATCGATTTTTAACTGTTACATGATATCGTATCTGTGTTTCTGAAAGAAGGATTTCATTTATTGTGCATTTCGTTGTATTGTTTCATAGATGCTCATGACGGTTGACTCCAGATTTTGGGGTGGTGTCTTAAATGCTTTACCTATCTTTGTTGTTTTGAAATGTTAACCCGAAAAATTTAAGAAATGTCGAACAATTTGAATTAAATGGAAAGCTTTTATGTTATTTCGCAGTAGTTTTGCTAGCCTAGTACCATGATAGGCGCCATCACGGCCAACGTAGGTTCGGGGTGCAGCCCGTGCGGTAGCCGGGGCAGTACCCGTGGATCCACCTATTGTTCAGGATCAGGTCCCCGCTGCAGATGTTCCAGGGGGACCGGCTTAGGCACCGGCAGTGCCTATTGTGATTCCGGGTCTTCAGGAGACTCTGGCTCAGATTTTGACTGTGTGCACCAGTCTTGCACAGGCAATCGCTATTTCTACTACTGCCGCTACTTCTCAAGTCGGGAGAGGCACTCAGACTCCAGCTGCCCGGACACCTGAGCAGGTCGTTCAGGGGCTCCAGCCCAGCCGGTTGCCCCAGCTCAGGATTTTATGATTCCAGTCATGCCAGATGACGAGCAACGCAGGTTGGAGAGATTTGGTAGACTTCAGCCTCCGAAATTCAGTGGTGTTGAGGGTGAGGATGCCCACGGTTTCTTAGACAAGTGCCAAAGGATTCTTCGTGCTGCAGGGATATTGGAGACTAGTGGGGTCTCGTTTACTACTTTCCAGTTCTCATGAGCTGCATTCACTTGGTGGGAGTCTTATGAGAGACGTAGGCCTGTTGGTGCAGCACCCATTACTTGGCAGCAGTTCTACACTCTCTTCTTGGAGAAGTATGTTCCTTAGTCTCATAGAGAGGAGTTGCGTAGACAGTTCGAGCAGCTGCGTTAGGGTGAGTTGACAGTGACACAGTATGAGATAAGGTTTTCAGAGCTAGCTCGTCATGCTTCAGAGTTGGTCCCTACTGACAGAGGAAGAGATAGAGAGGATCAGGAGGTTCGTGGATGGCCTCACTTATCAGCTTCGTATTCTGATGACCAGAGAGAGAGTATTGAGTGCCACTTTTAAGCAAGTTGTGGATATTACCCGGGATATTGAGGCAGTTCGCCGTCAAGAGTGGGATGAGAGGGAAGCCAAGAGGCCTCGAGGATCTGGTAGTTTCAGTAGTGCTCCTTCCATAAGACAGTTTCAGCCTAGCAGAGGCCTCTCATTCAGGCCTCCTCAGCCAGTCCGCCCAGCCTATAGTGGTGCATCTTCGGGGCATAGTCCCCGTAGTTCTCATCTGGGTCGTTCTTTATTCAGTGCTCTTCCAGCCCAGAGTTCATCCCGAGCACCATCAGTTCAGGGTTCCTCTATACATGGTTCTTCTGGTGGTTATCCTTGTGTTAGGGTTCCCTTTAGTCCCCGTCTCCAGCTCCAGGGAGTTCTTTTGAGTGTGGAGAGTTTGGGCATGTGTGGAGGTAGTGTCCTCGTCATTTTGGTGGGTCTTCTCAGCAGAGGGGTCAGCCCTCGACTTCAGCTCCAATTACTTCACCACCCGCCCAGGCAGCTAGGGTGAAGGTCAGGCAGCTAGAGACCGCCCTAAAGGGGGAGGTCGAGCAGGTGGAGGTCAGGCTCGTATTTATGAAGTCCCAGCCAGACCAGAGGCTATGGCCTCAAAACAGGTATTGTCTCAGTCTGTCACTGAGATGCTTTGGTCTTATTTGATCTTGGTTCCACGTATTCCTATGTTTCATCATACTTTGCTCATTTTCTAGATACTCCCCGTGAATCTTTAGTTACATCTGTTTATGTGTCGACTCTGATGGGTGATACTATTGTTGTGGACCGTGTGTATTGTTGATACCCAATTTTTCCCAAAATTATTTTGAAATGCATATATGTCTGCAAAATCATGCACTAGCATCAATTGGCATTTTTTCGTAATTTCTACATTTTAAAATTAATTTGCCCTAGGATTTTATATCATATAAAGAATTAGTCTGCATCACAAATGATTTTAAAGCATTTCTTGATTTAATATAACTATTTATGGTCCTATTAAGTCCAAATTATTTTATAAATAGCCAAATTGACACCTTTTGGTTATTGCAATAACTTTGTAATTATAGCTCATGCATGCATTTTTGTGTTATTTTACCAGAAATTAGTCCATTATATTTTTAAAAATACTAAATAACTATTTTTTAAATATTTCTATGCATGAAAATCATTTTTATAATTAGTAATTATTTTACAAATTATTTTTAATCACTTTTTTGGGTATTTAATAAACAACCCCTTTTATTTCAATTTTAGCCTAAATTAACCAACCCAATACCTTTATAAATTGTCCCAAAAGACCTTATGCCCAATACTAGGCTGCCCGACCCAACCTCATAATCCAATCCTTGTCGTTGATCATTTTTTATCAACGGTCCAGGATCCTCCTACCATAATTAAACCAAAAGAACCCCCCCCCCCCAACCCCCCCCCACACATTTT
>ML256794.1:14403-38197 GCA_005239495.1 Nicotiana undulata
CCCCCCCCCCCAACCCAACCCTAATCATTTTCACCCCTTCCCCTGCCGTCACTATTCCCCTTCTCTCTGAAACGCTCTCTAGAAAACCCTAATCTCCTCTCGATGTCACCAGCCTACTATCGTTCTATGGTGGTTGTTCACCACCCTAGGCCTCTAATGGCCTCCTGTGTGATATGGTATCTTCGTCTCCTAGATCCTTTAGGAGATTTTTTTCAAGGGACCTAGGCAGGTCTGTTTCGCACCCTTGGGTTTTCTTGCCTGTCTTAGGCCATTTGGCTCAACCTTGAGTAAGAACCTTCTTATTTTCATTTCAAATCCATGGTTCTCTAAGCCTATGTTATCGTCTCTATTGTACTTTCTAAAACCCTAATTTTTGGTCTCTGGTCTTTTCAGATCTGTACATATCTGAAATGAATCGAACCCATCTCACATGCTTCCTTGAAAGATTTCTGGTTTTTCTACTAATATTCTATTTTTTCTAAAATTGGGGTTTACTGAAAGTCATCTCCTCAAAGGTAAACTAATTTTTGAATGTTTAATCGCCTGTTCTTATGTGCTTTTGACCAATTTATGCTAAGTTTGCCTAAACTCTAGTCGATTTATGTTAAAGCCCTAATTTTCTAAATGTTTTACTTCGATTCTGAGTTTTCCATGTTATTTGTTGCATTGTCTCATTCTGTGTTTGACTTACATGCTTTCCTTAGTCAGATTCGTTGCTTACCCTAGTTCATCCCTATTAGGGTTTCTGAAGTATTTTCTATCTAATTGCTCTATGTTTATGGAATTTTGCCTAGCATATCTTTTATTTGTGGAAGTTAGTATTTCTCCAGAAATCAGTATCATTTTGAATTTTGACTGACTGATTCTTGATTATTTCCTTTGTTTACAACTTTAATTATTCTTCTTACCTTATTTAACTGCATGTAATGTTACTGATTCTTCACGAGTATTTCCTTAATTGGACTCCTGCTTATTTACCCCTAATTGCTCATTCTTACTTACGTCTGATCTGAACTTTCTTTCCTTAAATATCTCATGTCCTTTACCATTGGGTAATTATCCTTAATTAAGGGAATACTATGTTGATTCCGTGTGTAATTGATTGTGTGATTTCTTTAATTGTTGAATGTTGATTTCCTTTACCTTATTTTGTTCTGCTCCTAATTACTATATAGACTCTCCTCTATTTCACTTCTGAGACACAAACATTAGTTCATAAACACACTTACACTCTAAAACTCTCTTTTCTTCTCTGCTACTTGTGATAATCACTGGTCTAGCCGACTGTAAGCCAGGGCTAGATATTGAACAACACCTGCTTTACATTCTGTGTTCTCTTCCTTAACTTGTATGTCTCAGTTTAATTTTGAAACCAAAAACTTTGTGTGTTTCATTACTGTCTTAGTTCATCAGTTATGAGTTCTATTCTTGTTCCTGTTTACTGTTTAGCATGCCTAATCATGTCTTATTCAATATGTAATTAGCATGTCTAAACCATAATTGCTTGTCTACTGCTTTATCTAGCATGTCTAAATCTTGTTTCGTTCAATATGTAATTAGCATGTCTAAACCATAATTGCTTGTCTACTGCTTTATCTAGCATGTCTAAATCTTGTTTCGTTCAATATGTAATTAGCATGTCTAAACTATAAATGCTTGTGCGATGCTTGTCTAGCATATTTATTTAAGTTCCTGCCTATTCTTCTCAAATTGATTGTATGTCTCGTGTTTGTTCAGCATGTCTATTTACCCCCTTGTCTATTCTCATTTACTGATGAGATCATGTTGAGGCATTTTACTGGCCCAAGTTGTGTGTTTGATCCTGTCCAATGCTTATTTGATCTCAATATGGCTTTACTGTAATCTTTGCTCTATGTCTCAAATACTTACCATTATAACTAACATAACAATTCTATAAAGCTCGTGAGTACTCTATCCACTTTGTTGTTTAGGTTCTTCCCCGAACCTTGTCATGTACTCCCTTAATATGCATTCTATGTGTCCCCAACCCTTTTATCCCTACGTGAAATTTGGTTGGTGAGTGTTTCTGAATCTGGATGTGCTATGACCAGTTGTTTGTCTGCTGATTTCAAAGTGTTTTAATACCCTTCTCAAACTGTTTTTACTACTAAACTAGTTTCTATTTCAGAAAACTTTTCACTCCTAGATTCATCTCTATACTGTTTTTCACTAAAACTTTCAAAACTATGTCAAGCACTCTCACTTTAATCTTAGGCCAATAGATTAGGTTATGTCCCTCCAATGTGTGTACTGCCTTGGGATCCCCTGATATTTCTTTGAACTCTGGCACACTAGGGTTGGCCCTTCCCCACTGCACATAATCAGTCCCTATTTTGAAAAGTATGGGTGTGAGCACTACCCGGGATCCTTGAGTTCCTTAGGTAACTCTGACACACCTGGACACAAATTGGCAATGAGATTCTTGGCATTTGAGACTACCACTGAAGGCATGGTACTCCCAGGTTTTGCTTTGGTCCTGTATCAGGCTCCCTATAGTTTAATTCATATTTCATTTATGTAATTTATATAATCCTAGTTTGTAATAATTCATTGTAAACAGATATTGGGGTAATAGTGAAAAGAGAGGGTAGTTATATGATTATGTGGGATAACGTTGGGTAGAAATCATGCTTTAGGATTTACATTGTGCAAATCTGCTGTAGAAATCATGTTTTAGGTATGTAAGATGCACTAGAAATCGTGTTCTAGGATTGTTGTGTCTATGTGCATTCAAACCATGCTAAACACGTGCATTAAACATCCTATTTTTAGGGTATTCACGTTTACTGTCTCAGCATATTGCATGGATCATTATTTATGTTCTGATTCTGCATAAGTACTGTCACTTTGAAATCATGCTATTAAATAACACTGACTAATAAAAAATAGTCATCCCTGTGTGCATTATATGTCCTGTTTTAGGGACTCTGTTTGCATCTGTTTTGAACCATGTCTATTTTGACTGAACAAACAACCGTCTATTAAAGGTTTTAAAAAATGGCCTCACGCATAGGTATCATGTTTCTAATACAAATTGGTATAAATCACCTGTTGTAATCTTTATCACCTAGATCAATATGCCTATAGGTTGAATAATTTCAAATTGTTTAAAAAACTCTTGTAACTATGATTACATATAGTCCCACGCCTAGGCAAGCCTTAGTTGATTAATTTTCTTATATAAAACTAAGAAAATGTGCCCTAATTATTTATAAACTGCTTAAGTCTACAGGTTTTGAAAATCAGTAGGCAAAGTGATTAGGACCCTGTCACTTAGTTTTAAAACAGTGTTGCATATTCTATGTTTTGATGCTCATCTAGATATCTTGTGCTAGGATTTCTCTGAAATTATCTAAACTCTGTGTTTAAGACGTGCAGCTTATTTGCCTATACATGTTGAGGTAAACATGAGCCACTTAACTGCTCCCCCATATTTGATTGTCCTATGTGTTATTTGTTGTCGCCTAGATTTTTTCCTTTTAAAACACATTGGGATTGTCTAGAACCGCCTAAGTCTAGAGGTCCTAAACTCCTTCAGGACCATAAGGAAGGGACGGGTAACAACACGCTTAGAGTTCGTTAATCAAATTCGCTCATATAACCGCTAAGGGGTGGGATAATGGGTAGTAAAAGGATATGATGACCTGTGCGTTAATGCAACGTGTAGACCCTCTTATTGAGGAGTGACTACCAGGAATTGCATGGATATGATCCTATAGGCTAAACAACTTAGGACCCCCTTATCCCTTTTACATATGTGTGCTTAGATTGCTTATCGGTTTAAAAATATTTATTTCTTTTACATATGTGTGCTTGGACTGCTTATTTGCTAATTGACTAATTCACAAAGTAAGTTTGGCCGGGACCCACCATTGTGGACCTCGAGGGGTGCCTAACACCTTCCCCTCGAAGTAACTTCAAGCCCTTACTTAATCTCTGGTAATACAAATTGGTTTTATAAATGAACCGTAATAGGTGCCCTAACGCACCTTAACTCGTTAGGCGGAGACTCTTCAATTTTTTATACCCATTTCCCAAAAGGGAAACGAGTTATCCCAATAATGTCGAAAACCCTGACTATCCGCAAGGAGAGAAAAAGGGGGGTGCGACATGTATCGATCGTGTGTGATATCTATCAGGGGTCTGGAGACCCGAGTGGACCTGTTGTTGCTTATCATGGTTGATTTTGATGTGATATTGGGCATGGATTGGCTATCTTCGTGTCATGTTGTTCCTGATTGTCACACTAAGACCATGACCTTATTTATGCCAGGATTTTCGAGGGTTGAGTGGAGAGGTTCTATTGAATATGTGCCTAGTATGGTGATTTCCTACCTGAAGGCCCAGCGTATGGTAGATAAGGGGTGTTTATCGTATTTGGCCTTTGTGAGGGATGTCAATGTTGAGACTCCCACTATTGATTCTGTTCCTGTGGTCTGTGATTTTTCGGACGTGTTCCCTGCTGACCTTCCAGGCATGCCACCTGACAAAGATATTGATTTTGGTATTGATTTGGTGCCGGGTACTCAACCTATTTCTATTCCGCCTTATCGTGTGGCACCGACGGAGTTGAAGGAATTGAAAGAGTAGCTTCAGGAACTCTTAGATAAGGGGTTCATTCATCCTAGTGTGTCACCTTGGGGTGCACCCGTGTTGTTTGTGGGAAACAATGATGGTTCTATGCGTACGTGTATTGATTATCGGCAGTTGAACAAGGTTATGGTGAAGAACAGGTATCCATTGCCTCGCATTGATGACTTATTTGACCAGTTACAGGGTGCTAGGGTATTTTCCAAGATTGACCTGCGTTCTAGCTATCATTAGTTGAAGATTCGGGAGTCGAACATCCCGAAGACTGCCTTCAGGACCAGATATTGTCACTATGAGTTTCTTGTCATGTCATTTGGACTGACCAATTCCCCCGCAGCCTTTATGCATTTGATGCACAATGTGTTCCGGCCTTATCTTGATTCCTTCGTCATCGTGTTTATTGACGACATCTTGGTATATTCCCGATCTGGGGAGGATCATGAGCAGTATTTGAGGGTTGTGCTTCAGACTTTGAGGGAGAAGAAGTTGTATGCAAAATTTTCAAAGTGTGAATTTTGGCTTGATTCAGTGGCATTCTTAGACCACGTGGTGTCTTGTGATGGGATCAAGTTAGATCCAAAGAAGGTGGAGGCGGTGCAGAGTTGGCCTAGACCGTCATTAGCTACCGAGATTTGCAGCTTCCTTGGTTTGGAAGGGTACTACCGCCGCTTTGTAGAGGGATTTTCATCTATTGCAGCACCTATGACCAGGATGACTCAGAAGGGTGCTCCGTTCAGGTGGACTGAGTGTGAGGAGAGCTTTCAGAAGCTCAATTCAGCCTTGACTACAGCTCCGGTGTTGGTTTTGCCTACGGGTTCAGGGCCCTATACAGTTTATTGTGATGCCTCGAGAGTTGGCCTTAGAGTAGTATTGATGCAGCACGGTAGGGTGATTGCCTACGCGTCCAGACAGTTGAAGGTGCATGAGAAGAATTATCCAGTACATGATCTAGATCTAGCAACCATTGTCCACGCCCTGAAGATTTGGCGTCATTATTGTCGCGCCCTTTTTTTCCCAACACTCCTTTCGGGGCCGGTCAAAGGGTTTATGACATTGGTTGGGGAAACTCATTCCTTTTGGGAAAGGGGTTTGCATGTTTCGAAGAGTCGCCACCTGACGACTTTAAGGTGCGTTAGGGCACCTATTGGGGTGTTCATTTACAACTAAGTTCGACAACTAGAGACAGGGTAAGGGCTTGAAATTATCCTAAGGGGAAGGTGTTAGGCACCCCTCAGAATTCACAAGTGTGGTTCCCGTCCAAATAATATTTGTGAATTTGTACAACTAGCAAGTAAACAATTAATGTCCAAATAGCAGGGGATTTTGAAATATTCATAGTCTAAGCACACATATGTTACTAGTTTGAAAATAGCTAATAGATTTTGAAAAGGATTATAGTCTAAACATGTCTATAGGGTAGGGGTATCCTAGGTTTGTTTGTAATATGGATCACATCAATGCAATACCCGGTATGACACTCCTCGAAGAGGGGATACACGTGGTATTAGCGCACCGGTCATCATATCCATATCTACCTTTTCCCACCCTGTAAAGGTAATTAGAGCGAGTGTTGGTCACGAACTCTATTGCATGTTGTTACCCATCCCTTCCTATTAATCCCGGAGGAGTTTAGGACTTCTATCCTATGAGGGATGTTCTAGGCAGACCCTCAGGTTTAAAGGTAAAACACTAAGGCGACATACAGAAAACAGATAGGACTGCAGATAAGGGATAACATGTAAATAGGAAAGGGCTCAAGTACCTCCACAGATAATACAAAGAATCAGCATGACTCAAACACAGTTAAGGTCTTGGTTTTAATTCAGATCCTAAAGCATGGTATCTAAGTGATAATAACAAAGAGGCGGATTTATTGCATAACTCAGAGAGGAAGTCTTAATCCATTTTTGCCTACTGATTTTAAGCATGCTGATAGTTAGACAGTACACATGAAAGAAGCGCATTCCAGTTTTTAACAGCCTTAATTACCTAAGACTTGCCTAGGCGTGGCGTAATACTCAATTGTTACCGGAATTATTGAAAAACAGTGTAGGAGTTATTTTACCTAAATCATGATGTTCTAGGTTTTGCAAGAGACACAAGATTGTTTGCTAGTTTGTTTAAAACATGGGGGAGACTGTTTTATACCCTTTTCATGCATCAACAGTTTAATTAGGTGTGACTGAGCGAGTATGCATGATTTTAGATGCAGATTCCTAAAGCAAGATTTCTAAATGCTCAACATGATTTCAGAATATGCAGGATTCCTAAGACATGATTTCTATATGCACAAAAGGATTACTGGGTTGTTAATAAGGATCTATGTAGCGGCGGTGTACATTAGTTGTCGTAGGAGTAGGATTTCTAAATGGTCAATGTATATACATGTCAATTGAGATGCTGAAACAGTAATCCTAAAAGCATGGTATCTAGTGCAAGTAGCAGAATTTATAAAGGCATGGTTTCATAGAGCATGAGTTATGAATGCATATGAGTAACAACTCTTTATTGATGCCATTTATTAAACTAAGAGCAGTATTTCTAAGTGATCACCATGAGCATGGATGAACAACAGACATGAAATCCTAGGAACATGATATCTAGTATGATTTTAATGAGCATGTTGGTCCTAACACATGGATACACATATGAACGACATGAAAGGCCTAAGGCATTATCTCTACCCATTGATAATTAGATAATATATAGCTACCCTCCACGTTTCACTAGCCATCCCCAATATTTGTTTACAATAATTATTACATACCAATATTGAAGGAATTACATAAACAGAAGAAAAAAATAAGAAGTTATCTATAGGGAGCCTGCAATATAGGCCCAGATCTCCATATCCTCAATGCAAAATTGTGTTTCACAGCCTTTCTCATAATTCGGGTGTGTCAGAGTTCCCTAAGGACCTTAAGGGATCCCGGGAAATGCTCACTCCCAGATTTCATAGCCATAGTAGAGTAAGTGCGGTGTGAAAGGGCCAGCCTTAGTGTGTCAGGGTTCAGAGGAAGCTCAAGGGTCTCAAAGAAGTTACACACTAAGGGGGCAGAACTTAAGGGTCTAAGAGTAGAGTGAGAGTGCTTGACATAGTTTTGAAAAGGTTTTAGTAGGAAAATGATTTGAAAAGAGACTTGTTAAAATATAGTTTTTGTAAAAATAAAGGAGAACTGAACTCAGTAAAACAACTTTGAAGGGAGCAGGATAATTGACACACAATAGACCAAACACAAAACCAAAATAGGCTTAGTAACATTCACAGATCACAGACCCAAGACAGGTTCAATACCACAAACATTCACCCAGGGGTAGTGGGGGACTGGGAACACATAAAGCACATGATGGTGAACACATAATAGGCAAAGGTCTTTTGCACTTGGTGCAGATAGTAGGACATGGATTCAGGAGCATAGTTACAGAATCAGTAATACCTTACAGGACTCATGGGATTAGGAGATAGTATAGGTTTATACCAAACATCAAAACAACTTAAGGTAGCAAATCAGAAGAGGCATGCCTTAACTAAACAACCAGTACACAAGTATAGAAATAGAGTAGAATCATATTGAGACAGGTTATGAGTTCATGAGAACATGCTGAACATAAAAAGGTACGACATAACTTGGCGTACTAGATGAATAAATGGGGCAAAGAGTTTAATTTCATGTTGAACAACAAAACAGTAGATAGAAGCATATTAGAAACACAGTGAATTGAAACAACAAAAGAAACATATTGGTTTGGGAACTTGAATTGAAATTAGAATATACACGTGAAGAGGACAGTAAACACAAAGTAGAGGATATGAGAGCACAATAGTTAGCCTTGGCTTGCAGCCGGCTAACTTAGAACAGTAACAGGTAACACAGAAAGAGAGCAGAAAGCTTTTAGTTGTGAGAGAGAGAGAGCTATTAAACCAGTGTGTGTTCGTGTTTAAGACTATTAATGAGAGTAGTATATATAATAGTTTGAAGCTAGGTAAAATAAGGTAAGAATCAGACTGTCCAGTAATTATGGAACTCAAAAAATCAATTAGTGTAAAATCGGTACAAGTACTCCCTTAATTAAGGGAGTTAATTTCAAACAGTCAGAATAGGTAGCAAGTAAGGAAAGAAATCATGTACAACAAATAAGGAAAGACTTCAAATATAGTAGGTACAGAGTAAGAAATTGGGGTCAGGTTCATAAGGTCTTAATTAAGGAAATAATGTAAGAATCAATTGACAGTGTAGTCAATCATGCAATAAGGCAAGAAATAAACTAAAGGTCGGAAATTAGTAAAGATATTATCACAGGAAATCAGTAAAGGAAATCAATCACAGGGAAATTAGGGATTCAAATAGGAGTAGTACTGATTTAGGAATCAACACAAATTACACGAAATAAACACGTAATGTGCAAGAATAAAAAACCCTAGTAATTAAAATAGGGTAAAATCACACGGAATTAGGGATTTACATAGAGCATAACATGAATTACTGAATAAGCACAATACAAGCAGGAGAAGTAAAGATTCAGAGGTATCGATGAACAAAAAAAATAGAGTAGAACCATATAATAAGCAGGGATAATAGCAGCCGGAAACCCTAACAAGCAAACATGTGGTAAAAATCACGAAATCACAGAGTATTCATGAGAACATGGTGAACATAATAGAACAGGTAAGCCTATTATCGAAAACAAACTCAGAGCCACAAAATTAAAGCCAAGACTTTGGGGGTTTTAACGAAATAACTCAGACACAAAGGGAAAAAGCTCGAATAAAGCTTAAACGTAATAAAAATCATAAGATAATACTTAAAATCTGAAGGGAAATCATTTTTGAAAAGAGGTTTGAAAACCCTAGTTAGAAGGTGAAGAGTCACTTCATGAAAATCGGAAAACCTTTTTGAAAACACCAAAAATAGCTCAAAATAAGTCAAGATCTGTTATAGATCTATGAAGATCAGAGACTGATAGTTAGGGTTTCATAGAGACAACCCAAAGAGAAGGAGAACCGGCTAAAGAACCACTGGTTCTAGCCGAAAAATGAGGAAATCTTACTCTAACGGTCGTAGATGGCCGGAGAACGGCATGAAAGGCCATAGGTGGGAGTTGAACCGCTCCAGGTTCTCTTGAGGGCCTCAGGACAGTGTCAAACCGGCATGGGAGGAGAGACACAGGCTAGGAGTGGTGGTGAGACCGCCATGGTCACCGGTGAAGCGGTGGTCGGCGAGAGGAGCTAGGTTTAGCAGAGAGAGCTTGAGAGAGATGAGGGGAGAGGGCGGCGGAGTGTGAAGAGAGAGTGAGAGGGGGAAATGAGGGTTTGGGGTGTAGGTCATAGGATTAAATTAGGTAAGAATTAACCTGGATCGTTGATCAAAATGATCAACGACCAAGATTTGGGCGGAATTGGATCGGGTATTGTTAGGATTTGGGCTAGTTTAATTGGGGTTGGGTCTGTTGGGTTGTGTAATTGGGCTAGGGGTCCAAGTAAATTGGGTTTAATTGAGAATTAAAGTGGCTAAAAGTTAAATATTCATAAAAATAGCTAAATAATTAATAAAAATGGCCAATAATTACATAAAATGAAATTGAGGCTAAATAGATGAAATTAAAATAATTAATTAGTATTAAAATATAAAAATGACTGATTATCGAGTAAAAATAGCACAAAATATATAATTAGGCTATAATTGCAACTTGCAATTATAGCCAAATAATGCCAATTTGGCTAATTTGTGAAATAATTAAATCTTAATAGAATCGAAAATGATATATTAAGCCAAGAAATGTTTTGAAATCATTTGTAATACAATTTATGATTAATTATTGGAGATAAAAATACTTGATAATTTAGAATAAATTAATAAAAATATTGGAAAATTATAGAAAAGTACCAATTGTTATAAAAACTGATTTTGAAGGTATATATGCAAAATTAAAAACAATTGGAGGAAAAATTAGGTATCAACAATTATTTGTATGGGGTGCATTGTGAGATTTTCACTGACCAGCGTAGTTTGCAACATCTGCTTAAGTAGATGGATCTGAATTTGCGTCAGAGGAGATGGTTGGAGCTTCTCAAGGACTATGGTATCACTATTCGATACCATCCGGGAAAGGCCAATGTAGTGGCCGACGCCTTGAGTCGCAGAGTAGAGAGTTTGGGGAGTCTAGCATACCTTCCAGCAGCAGAACGACCTTTAGCACTTGATGTTCAGGCTTTAACGGGCTAGTTGGTGAGATTTGGTCTATCAGATCCCCGCCGGGTATTATCTTGTGTAGCCTCCAGGTCTTCTCTTTATGACCGGATCAGAGAGCGCCAGTATGATGACCCACACTTGCTCGTTCTTCAGGATAGGGTCCGGCGAGGTGATGTCATGGATGTAGCTATCAGTGATGATGGGGTTATGAGGATGCAGGGTCGAATATGTGTGCCAATGTAGATGGGCTTCGGGAGCTGATTCTAGAAGAGGCCCACAACTCACGGTATTCTATCCATCCGGGTGCCGCGAAGATGTATCAGGATCAGAGGTAGCATTACTGGTGGAGGCGGATGAAGAAGGATATTGTTGAGTTTTTAGCTTAGTGTCTCAACTGTCAGCATGTCAAGTATGAGCACCAGAGACCAAGGGGATTACATCAGAGGTTGGATATTCCGGAGTAGAAGTGGGAGAGGATCACCATGGACTTTGTAGTTGGGCTCCCACGGACTTCGAGGAGGTTCGATGCTATATGGGTTATTGTGGATTGGCTGACCAAGTACGCGCACCTTATTCCTGTTGCTTATTCCTCGGAGCGGTTAGCTGAGATTTATATCAGGGAGATTGTCCGGTTGCATGGTGTTCCATTTCCTATCATTTCTGACAGGGGCACTCAGTTCACATCTCAGTTTTGGAAGGTCGTGCAGAGAGAGTTGGGTACTCAGGTTGAGTTGACCATAGCATTTCATCCTCATACAGACGGTTAGTCAGAGCGTGCTATTCAGATTCTGGAGGACATGTTACGTGCCTGTGTCATTGATTTTGGGGGTTCACGGGACCAGTTTCTACCAATCATGGAGTTTGCATATAATAATAGCTATCAGTCAAGTATCTAGATGGCTCCGTATGAGGATTTATATGGGAGGAGGTGTAGATCTCCGGTTGGTTGGTTTGAGCCGGGTGAGGCTAGACTATTGGGCACAAATTTGGTACAGGATGCGTTGGATAAGGTGAATTTGATTCGCTTCGCACGGTGCAGTCTAGGCAGAAGAGTTATGCGGACTGGAAGGTCCGGGATGTGTCTTTCATGGTTGGGGAGAAGGTGCTGTTGAAGGTGTCACCCATGAAGGGAGTTATGCGGTTCGGGAAGAGGGGCAAGTTGAGTCCCCGGTTCATTGCGCCTTTTGAGGTGCTTCAGAGGGTTGGAGAGGTGGCTTATAGACTTGCTTTTCCACCCAGCTCATCGAGTGTCCACCCGGTGTTTCATGTTTCCATGCTCCGAAAGTATGTTTGTGACTGGTCTCATATCTTGGACTTCAGCTCAGTTCAGCTAGAGGGTGATATGTCTTATGAGGTAGAGCCCGTGGCTATTTTGGGTCATCACGTCAGAAGGTTGAGATCTAAGGATATAACTTCAGTGAAGGTGCAGTGGAGAGGGCAGCCGGTGGAGGAGGCCACATGGGAGACCGAGCGGGAGATGCGGAGCAGATACCCTCACTTATTTGAGACTCCAGGTATATTTTTAGACCCGTTTGAGGACGAACGTTTGTTTAACCAAAGAATTAGATTCTTTGCCAAAGCTATTTTAAGAAGAACATGGGTTCTGATAACCAAGGAATACGCTAATAATTGTAAATAAATTCGTAAATTGAAAGCAGTAAGATGCGTAAAAAGTAAGTATATTGCAATAGCAGTTCGAACGTGTCCTTACAAGTTATCTTTTACTCCCTTTTATAGGGAATTTCTTAATATAATGTCTACTCTTTTTAGTGATAATGGCATTAATGTAATGTTACAATGATCAATCGTAACTGTTGCTTGAAGATTGTGTAACTTTTGGCTCGTTAATTGAAGATCCTGAATCTGCCCTGTATTTTGCCTTGATTCACTTTGACCGTGTCTCTTCATCTTCTCGATTAGGTTGAGATTCCCGTATCTGATTACCTCGTGGGTATGTTGTTCCGTTCCTTTTTATCTCGTACCTCTTCATAAAGTCTTGTCCAGTTGTCATGATTTCATTGCTCCACATAGATTGCTGAGTCATCATAATTGTTACACGTGTGAAGCTCATTTTTACCAATACAGATAGTCCCCTCCACTTACCATTTATTTATCGACTAATATTTGGTAAGTGGATATTCATTTGGCGGGAATATTTTGCCGTCGCTTCACTCGTACCATTGCATCCATCTTTGAATGTACGCTAAGGGTGTTTATCGGGCGGGCTGGACACAAAAAGTGTCAGCCCGTTCGGTTTCGGGGCGGGCTGGGGTTAACGGGTTGGTGGCGGACTGGGATTTTTCGGGTTCTATAGGGCCCGTACGGGTTCGGGCTTAACAGGCCGGTCGGGCTTAATTTTTTTTTTTTTAAATTAAGTTATATTTTTTATAGCGTACAATTTTATTTTATTTTTAAAATAATAATAATCGGGTTAACGGGCTGAACCGGGTTGTAGCCCGTTAAGAACCCGTTAAGGGCTTAACGGGTTGTAGCGGGTTTGGGTACCCGTTAAAAAAAACTTAACGTTAATAGCCCGCCTCCCGCCCAACCCATCCCAACCCGCCCTAGTCGCTACAGTAACGGGCTGGACCGGGCTGACCCGGGTTGAATCGGGTTGTTAGCGGGTCAGCCCGGCCCGATTAACACCTATAATGTACGCATCGCTTTTCTCTTCCATTTAATGCCCGTGCCACATGGCGTTCCCGAGTTGGTTCTGCAATTACTCAGCGCCTTTTATGCTTTTTGCGACTGCATCAGTCACGAAGTGACAATTTCAATAATAACTTTCACATCACTTCTTTTCCATTTTTTGACAGTTGCCTTCAGGTATAAATACCCATTTTCCTTTCTTTACTTTTACGAAAAACTTCCGACCTTCTTTCCTTATTTGTAAATTCTTCATTCTTCGTAAATATGTCTTCTTCAAACCAGCAATCTAGGAAAGTCATTAATGTTGATGAATTGACTCCCTCTTCTGCTCCAACACGGAGTAGGAAAGACGGTAGGCTTAGGATCTTAGGTTCTACCCCTTCCAGGGGTGCTTCTTCTTCTCATGTTACTCCCCCATGTTCTTCTAGGTCTTCTGTTTCTTTATCTTCTTCAGGGGCTAGGGCTTCTAAATCTTTATCAAAGAGTAGAGGACATAGTGAACCGCTTTGAGAGATGAGGGTCGATGAAATTATCCCTGCGGAGTTTTCTTTTGCCAAGTATAGTCAGGCCATGAGAGAACAACTTTCTTCAATGTCTTCGCATAACAGTGCCGAACTTTATCCTACCCAGATAACAAAGGGCTTGGTGTCTCTTGTACGCGGGGATTGTTTTTGGAAGCCTGATTTTCCTGTTATTGTTCCCAACGATAACCAAAGAATAACTTCTTACAAGACCGGGTATTCTTATGTTTATACTTACCCTTTCACATTAGGATTCAAGCCTCTCAGTGACCCTGTTATTATCGAGTTTTGTCGATTCATCAAAATTTGTCAGGGACAAGTCGGTCTTCTTGTTTGGCGAGTTGTCGTGTGCCTTAGTTATTTGGCCAATTTAGCTTCTGTACCCTTCACTTTTCATCATCTTATTCACCTCTATTCTCCGATGTTGTTCCGCCAAAGAGTGTTTACTCTCGCGACTAGGAGTAAAATGGTGTTAGTTTCTCCAGATGATGACAAAAACCGATGGTGGTATGTTCGTTATATTGTTGTACCTATTGCAGGTTTAGTAGGTGAAGAAAATATCTCCTTCCCTGAGAAGTGGAATCTTGCATGTGAGTACAGTTTTGCTCACTTTCCTTTCCTTTGTTTTTGATATATTATTAGTTCTGTGACTGTTTCTTTTTCCTTTGCAGCAACCATGGGAACCGTTGAGAATGTCTCCGATTTCCATGATTGGGTAGAAAAACTCTTGTTGATTGCTCCGTTAAAAGAACGTTCGTGGAAATACCTCACTGGGAGGTTTGGTTGGAAGGTTAAGACCCACGGTAAGTGAATTTTGTTTTTTTTTACTTCTTCCCTTTTTGAGCTTTATCTGATCCCTTTCATTTGTTAGGGTTTCCTACTCGTGGTATTTCTGTTGCGGATGTGTCCGCTTCAAGGTTGTCCCTGGCAAAGGCCCAGTAGATAATTGTTGGTTCCTCCTCGTCGAAAAGAAAAGCAAGTGGGTCCAGGACCTTAGAGGAGGAAGAGGAAGAGGAGGGTTCGCTGGTCCACAGGTCACGTAGGAGGAGGGTGATCTCTGACGACGAGTCTACACCTGTTGTTGATCATCCCGTACCTGAATCCGAACTTTCTACCCCCGAGGATGCAACTCCCTCTCTTGTTCGTGAATCCATTGATCTCCTGTTCCGCGAAGGTTTTGGTACCATTTCTGATTAAGTCCCTCTTGCTGTTTTCTCTCCTCTTGCTCCCAAAGAACTTCCTTCAATTGCTCCCGTTGTTGTTTCCGCTCCCATGGTTGTTCCTGCTCCCGCTGTTGTTTCTGTTCCTCAGCCTACTTCGCTCGTGGCTCCTTTATTCGCCCCCGATTCCGTGCCTTCTACTGTAGAAGTAGGGTCTTCCAACAGGGGGATATGAGGTAAGTTATAATAGAAGTCCCAGCAACAGGCAGCCTCTTGAAAAAGTCGGGCCAGGCTGATGTATGGTTAAAGCCATTTATAGGCCCGATTGAAAAGTCTAAGCTGGAAAGCCACAATACCCTGACTTGGATGAACGAGATTGTGCACTCGTCCTTCAAGTTAAAACTTGCTTTTCATTCGTATTTATATATGCTCTTACCGTGTCTAATTTATCTTTTTATGTAGATCAATCTTAGCACAAAGTTAATGAAGAGGGTTGTTTAGATGGAGCAAGCATCAAAGGATTTCCAAATCGAGGCTATCAATTGGAAGGAGTAGTACGAGAGTTTACACCTTGACATAGAGGAGGAAAAATGTACCTTGGAGCAGCGTGTTAGAGTTGCTGTAGCAGAACTGGCCGTCGAGAAGGCGTCTTCAAACCAGGCAGTGTAACGACCCGACCGGTCGTTCCGTAGAATTTGCATTGTTATTCATGTTTCTGCCTTGTTATGCATTTTTTAGTTGTTTATGATGTGTTGGAGTCGGGTGGTTCGGGTTCAGAGTGGTTGTAATGAGAATTGAGACACTTAATCTCTTAAAGTAGCCTTATAGTTGTAAAAGTCAACTAGGAGTTGACTTCTTGGTAAACGACCTCGGAATGCGGAATTTATGGCTCAGATAGCTTCTTTAGGTGATTTTGGACTTAGGAGTGTGTTAGGAATATTTTTGCGATGTCAGGTATAGAATTAGGCTTGAATTGGCGAAAGTTAGTTTTTGGCGATTTCCGGTCGGCAGTGGAAAATGGGCTATCGGGGTCGGAATGGAATTCCGGAAGTTGGATTAGGTTCGTAATTGTATTGGTAAAAAAGAGTTTCACACGTATGATGATCCTTGATGACTCAGCCGGCTACGTGGACCAAGGAAAACATGACAGCTGGATATGATTCTATAAAGAGGTACGGAACAAAGAGGCACATATCAATAAACCTACGGGGTAATCAGCTACGGGAAACTCAACCTGATTGAGACAAGGAAGAGACACGGTCAGAATGAATCCGGACAGAGCTACGGGCAGATTCAGAGACCCTCAATTAATGACTCACACGTTACACAACCTTCACGCAACAGTTACAGTTACTCTTTGTAACGTCCCATTAATGTAATAATTAGTCATTAATGAGCGATCATTGTAAGAGGTAGACATTATATTAAGAAATTCCCTATATAAGGGAAGAGAATATAACTTGTAAAGGGGGATCTGGACCACGAAGACAATATATTTTACTTTTCTGCGCATCATATCATTGTTCATTTACTTATTCTTTTTTTACTTATCATTATTTCCTTGATTATCAGAAACCCGAGTTTATCCTAAAAATAGCTTTAGACAAAGGATCTAATTCTTTGGTTAAACAAATTGGTTCCGTTACCGGGAATCTGATAATCTTTGTTTGCTTTTCTAGCGATATCCTCTGAACTATGTCGAACTCCAACGACAACAACCAGCAAAGGAATGGAACCCCGGTTCTATCACCTGCAGGAACCCCACGTGGTTCAAGGGAACAATCCCCAGATAGATCCAATAACAACGATAATAATAATGATCAGACGGTAGAACAAGATCAGGTTAGGCAAATGATTGCAGAGTATGTGAGCCAAGCTTTGCAAGAATTTGCAAGGGGATTACCAGTGGCATCACTTGCATCACTCACACCACCTCCTAATAACACTATCACCGTGGAAAACCCTGAGTCTGGGTTGGCAAACTCAGCAAGGGATGACACTCCTAATGAATCCTCGAAACGAGACCAGGTATGACTAATAACTCTGAATTACAAAATTTACTACTAACCTTGCAGAAACAGGTGAAAGAACAAAACAATCGAATCAAGCAAATTCCTGGAGTACCACCTATTATGAAAGGCATTGATGTTGATAGATATTCTCAACAACCTTGGAAACCAAGTGAAGCATCCTTGCCTATACCCAAGAAGTTCAAAATGCCTGACGTTCCTAAATATGACGGAACAACTGACCCACGCGACCACGTGACTGCTTTGACCACAGGAGTAAAAGGCAACGACTTAACAAAACAAGAGATTGAATCAGTCCTTGTCAAAAAGTTCGGAGAAACACTTACCAAGGGAGCCCTAACCTGGTATTCTCTTCTCCCTGAAAATCTATTGATTCTTTTGCTGAGCTTGCAGATTCTTTCATAAAAGCACACTCCGGTACGCAAAAAGTCGAGAAAAGAATGGAGGATATATTTAAAATAAATAAAGAAGACACAGAACTACTCCGTGAATTTGTAGACAGGTTCCAGCGCGAAAGAATGCAACTACCAAGGGTGCCTGATAATTGGGCAGCCATGGCATTTGCGAGCAATCTAAACGACAAAAGTTCATAAGCCACGAGAAGACTCAAGGAAAGCTTGAGATAATTCCCAGCTACAACATGGAATGATGTTTATAACATGTACAATACCAAACTCCGAATAGAAGAAGATAACATTGCTCGTTCGAGAGATGAAGATCATACCAGATCCAGACGTTTTGAAACAGACAGGAGATCAGGTAAAAATATGTATGATCCTTACATGGGACCCTCGGGATGTGAAAGTCATCCCAGGTTCGAAAACCCTAGGTCAGAATATAGACCATCGAACAGGGATGCAAGCTCATCCTCATCTAGATCCAGAAAGGATCGAGATGAACGACACAGAGGTAATGCCCGAATTGGGGATCACACCTTCAATGTAAGTACCCCTGAACTAGTTTCAATATTAAGAAATATGGGTGATAAGGTTCGTTGGCCCAAAGAAATGCGGTCAAACCCAAATAGGACTGGTGTGAATTCCATAATGATCATGGACATAGGACTGCATATTGCAGATTTTTACAAGGTGAAATAGAGCAATTATTGAAACAGGGCTACTTAATAGAATTGTTTAGTGATAAAGGTAATCATGCATATATGAAGAATATGCATAAGCCCCCAAAGCCCCCATCTCCAAACAGAACAGTCAACATGATACACGGAGGTGAAGAAGTAAACGAAGTGATTTTCAAAACAGCCACGAAATTCATAATTACACACGGGAAGCGGGTTCGAGAAAATCCAGACGCAGATAATATAACCTTTGATGATGCAGATTTCGGCGGACTAATGCTCCCTCAAAACGATGCTCTGGTAATATCCTTATTCATTCATGACACTAATGTTAAAAGGGTGTTGATTGATCCAGGTAGTTCAGTCAATATCATTTTGCTAAGAGTCGTGGAAGAAATGCTCTTGGGAAGCCAGGTGATCCCAAAGGCACGAGCCATATCAGGGTTTGATAACTCCACAGTGATAACCAAAGGAGAAATCGAACTTAGCACTTATGCCGAGGGAGTAATTAAAAATACCAAATTCCAAGTCATTGATACTAACATGGCTTATAGCGTGATTATGGGAAGACCATGTATCCACGACATGAAAGCAGTGCCATCTACCTTACATCAGGTAATAAAATTCCCTTCCAAGTGGGGGATTCAACAGATTAGAGGTGATCAACAAACCTCGAGAAATATAAATTTTGTGGTGCACTACAACAAAAAAGTGGAAACAGAAGAATCAAAGGGTAAAGAAATCTCCCACACAGAAGTTGGCAACCAAACAGGTATGGAAACAACTATTTTCCAAACAGGTGAGGAAGAAGCTACTGTTCAAACAGGAACGAAAGGAAATATTCACGAGAAGATAAACCAAGTCAATACGGAGGATGCATCAAATAATACAGACGTAGATTCTAGATCGGACGACATTCAAGAACCGGAGGAAGATGATCACATCAAAACAACCACGGAAGAGCTCGAAGATGTTTCACTATTTGAACAAAGGCCGGAGCAGAAAGTGCACATAGGCACGAGGCTGAGCCCCAATCGAAGAGGTAAGTTAATTGATTATTTAAAGGCTAACGCAGACTGTTTTGCGTGGTCCCATTCAGATATGACAGGTATCCCTCCAGAAGTGATGACTCATAAACTAAATGAAGATCTACCCTTCGTACCTGTTAAGCAAAAGAAAAGAAAGCAAGGACCCTTCAAGAACCAAGTGATTGACGAAGAAGTACAGAAACTCTTGAAAATTGGTTCGATACGTGAGGTAACGTACCCTAACTGGCTAGCTAATATTGTGGTAGTACCGAAAAAGAATAGTAAATGGAGAGTATGCGTATATTATACTGACTTAAATAAAGCATGCCCAAAAGATTCATTCCCACTACCGCACAAAGATCAAATGATTGATGCCACCGCAGGTCATGAATTGTTAAGCTTTCTAGATGCGTATTCTGGTTATAATCAGATCAAAATGGATCCCTCAGAGGAGGAAAAAACCTCCTTCATTACAAACAAGGGGACTTATTGTTATAAAGTCTTGCCTTTTGGCTTAAAAAATGCTGGAGCCGCGTACCAAAGGCTAGTGACCAAGATGTTCCAGGAACATCTGGGGAAGACAGTGGAAGTGTACATAGATGACATGCTGGTAAAATCAACACGGACGGAAGAACATTTCCAGCACCTCTCTATTACTTTTGAAATTTTACGCAAGTTTAATATGAAGCTGGATCCCGAAAAATGTGCTTTTGGTGTCAAATCAGGTAAATTTTTGGGTTTCCTTGTATCAAACAGAGGAATAGAGGTAAATCCTGCTCAGATTAAAGTTATAAAAGAAATACCTGATATACTAACAAATAAAAAAGAAGTTCAAAGATTAACGTGAAGAATTACAGCCTTGGGAAGATTTATTTCCAGGTCTTCCGAAAAAAGTTTTAAATTCTTTTCAGTTCTAAAAAAACAAAATCAGTTCGAATGGACTGAAGAATGTCAGCAAGCCCTCAAAGATCTGAAAGTTTATCTATCAAAAACCCCGCTGCTATCAAAGCCAAAGGAAGGGAAGAGGTTGTACATCTACCTTGTTGTCGCAGAAATCGTTGTAAGTGCGGTATTGGTAAGGGAAGATAAAGGTAAACAGTATCCTATTTATTATGTAAGAAAAATATTACTAGATGCTGAAACCAGATACCCACATCTAGAAAAGTTAGCCTTAGCTTTAGTAATGGCATCTAGAAAATTATGACCATATTTTCAATGTCATCCAATCACTATTGTGACTTCATATCCATTAAGAAATATACTGCATAAACAAGAACTATCAGGAAGATTGACTAAGTGGGCCATAGAGTTAAGTGAGCATGCCATAATATATCAGCCTAGGACTGCAATAAAGTCTCAAATTTTAGCTGATTTTGTTGTTGATTTTAAAAATAGCATCGTCCCTGAAATTGGAAAAAGAGTTACAACTCTTTACCGGCGCTAACCCAGGTCTGTGGACCCTATTTACGGATGGTTCTTCCAATGTAAAAGGTGCCGGTTTAGGCATAGTTTTAATATCGCCCACGGGTGAAAAGACACGACAAGCTATCAAATGTTATCCTATAACTAACAATGAAGCAGAATATGAAGTTGTTATTGCAGGTCTAGAACTGGCACGGGAACTCTCAATCGAGCAAATCACAATAAAAAGTGACTCCCAGCTGGTGTTAAATCACATCCAGGGGACTTATATCGCTCGAGAGACTCGAATGCAACAATATCTAGAAAAGGCACGAGAACTCGTGAGACAATTCAAAACGTGGAAGGTAATACTAATACCTAGAGAGGAAAATGAAAAAGCAGATGCATTAGCTAACATCACACCAGTCACAGAAATAACAAATGAAGACAATACAATTGTCGTACATCTATTTTATTCAGCGATCGATCCTGACAAAAATGAGGTAACTTTTAACAACTTAACTTGGGATTGGAGAAACGAAATTTTAAATTTGTTTGCATAATGGCACTGTACCTGAAGACAAAAAAACAGCTCAAGCACTTCGCCGCAAAGCTGCACGGTACTGCCTCATTCGCAACTCATTATACCGCAAGATGTTCGGAGGTCCCCTAGCAAAATGCCTCGGACCTAACCAAACTGAGTTTGTGATGAAAGAAGTTCACAAAGGACACTGTGGACATCACGCAGGGGCGAGATCCTTGGTAAAAACCTTAATCAGAGCTGGGTATTATTGGCCCAAGATGGAAGAAGAAGCTGAGAACTTCGTATCCAAATGCGGCAGATGCCAAAGGTTTGCCAATAACATGCAACGACCAGCGGAATTATTGCACCCAATAATATTCCCATGGCCCTTCATGAAGTGGGGAATGGACATAGTAGGACCTCTTCCCACAACTAAAGGACAGGTACGGTTTTTACTCGTGTTAACCGACTGTTTTACAAAATGGGTAGAGGCAGAAGCTTTCAAACAGGTGCGAGAAAAAGAATTCAAAATCTTCCTATGGTGAAACATAATATGCCGCTTTGGAATACCGAAGGAGATCGTGTGTGATAATGGCCCACAATTCATAGGCTCGCAAATCACAGAATTCTTCGAAAGCTGACAAATCAAACGGATTACTTCAACGCCATATCACCCCGTGGCTAATGGTCAAGCTGAATCAACGAATAAATTCATCATCAACAATCTAAAGAAGCGGTTAGAAAAAGCCAAAGGGAATTGGCCTAATGAGTTACCAGCGGTATTATGGGCATACATAACGACTTCAAAAATAGCCACGGGAGAAACTCCGTTCGCACTTGTTTATGGCTCAGAAGCCTTAATACCCGTAGAGATTGGCGAACCAAGCATAAGGTATACATCAGCTACAGAGGATGAAAACAACGATGAACTGAGCATTAATCTGGACTTACTCTAACAAAGAATAGAAGCCGCATTGATAAGAATGGCAGCTCAAAAACAAATCATAGAACGTTACTACAACCGTAAAGCTCGCCTCAGATACTTCAAGATTGGGGACTTCGTTCTTAAAAAAGTCTTTCAATCAACAAAAGAAAAAGGTGCAGGTAAGCTAAGTCCAAACTGGGAAGGACCCTACAAAGTCCGAGGCATAGCTGGGAAGGGCGCCTACGAGCTGGAAGCTATGGACGGCAGAATCCTACCAACAAGCTGGAATGACATCCATTTGAAGAAGTACTACTTCTAAGGAAAGGGAATACCCCCGGTCAGGTATCACACGTGCGATTTTATCTTGAACGTTTAAAATACTAACCTTTTTAGATGATAGGCATAAAGCTAACCCATCACCAGATGATGATATTAGACCTGCAAAGATGCGAGGAAGTAACTGAATTCCCGGTCTAGGGTTACACTTTCTGATGGACGTTTTAAAGGGTTAAACAGTCATCATCTATAAACTATATACCTTCGAGTCCCGTATGTTTTTCCTTTTCAGGAAAATAACCACAAGGAAGGAATAGTCAAGTGCTCGAAATTTCATTCTTCAAAGCTCAAACACTTGGGGGACTATACAGTATGGAAGGCTAAGACGAAACAAAGAAGACTATCAAAAAGTCAAAGCTCGAGCATGAAGATCCATCTACCCAACAAGTCAAGTGATATGAGCAAAATCGAAAGAGCCAAAGACTCAAACACAAAGCCTAATCCAAAAAAACTTCGAACATGTTCAGGTTAAAAGGCAAAATGTTAGCTACGAGAAAGAAATGCACATCTTTGTACTTACTCAAAAGAAAACTGTTGTAACCAAAAAATAGTTAAGGATAAAATATCATCATCATTGTACTCATTCAAAAACTGTTGTAAATAAAAACAGTTACGAAATCTTTGTACTCATATAGAAAATTGTTATCAAATAAAACAATTACGGATGAAAGATCAAAATCCTTGTACTTGTTCAGAATACTGTTATTAAATAAAATAGTTACGGATGTAAGAGCATTTCCCTCGTACTTATTAAAAACTGTTATAACAAAAACAGTTACGGGTGAAAATCCCAACCTAAATAAAAACTGTTACGAGCGAAAAACAGTTACTCTCTTGTATTAACTCAAAAAAAGTGTTACGTATGCAAAACAGTTACGAAATACAAGTGTATCGAATCTGTTAAAAGAAAACAGTTGCAACATGAGTTTTAGACGATAATCAAACACATGTAAAATGTTGTGGAAGTTCAAACAAAAACTTTCCTCAGAAACATTCTTAAACATGTGAAAAATTCCTATCACTCTATTGCATTATTACACCATTATGAAGTTGAGACGTCTTCTTCATTAAGTGTCGATCAAAAAGGGCCCTCTTTCATAAATAATGCCTACAACAAAAAGGCTCGTGCAACACCATGCCTACTATGAAAAGGTACGAATAATTTTAGCATCTTTATGCAAAAACTCAGAGGTCAAACAAAAACCTCAAAAATTAAACATGCAAAAGACTTAAGAGTGAAACAAAAACTCGAAGCAAAAAAAGTCATACTTGCATATATTAAAAAAAAAGCGGCTAAGTAAGAACTAAGTATTAACTAATACTTAGCCGCATATAGTTTTTGTA
>ML256795.1:0-23769 GCA_005239495.1 Nicotiana undulata
AATGTATAAGATTGATCATCAATTACAATATAGTTTATGCGTGTGTATGAAATTACTCATATAGTTAAATATAACTTAAAAAATTCCTTTACATAGATGCTATTATAATCTATTAATAGTAATTACCTAGTTAATATAATATTTTTTAAAGATTATGCTTTTAGTTTATAATTATTTATAATAATTGTAGTTAAATAAAATAAATATTTTGTGATGACTAAAAAGGTCATCCCGTATTTTATAAGTCAAATATGTGTTCCGAGGTCTTGAAAACCTCCTTCTATCTCACCTCGATTTGCGTGTGCAGCCCGGGCGTATAGCCGGGAAGCCTTTATGTGAAAAACTGAGAAAAAAATGATAGTTTTGTTTTTGAAATTTGATTTAAGTAGACTTTGGTAAAAAAAATTGGTAAACGGACTCGGACCCATGATTTGACGGTCCCCGAGGGTACGTAGGAAAATATGGGACTTGGGCGTATGCTCGAAATCGAATTCCGAGGTCCCAAGCCCGAGAAATGAATTTTTAAAAGAAATTGTTTTTTCTGAAAAAATATAAAGGATTTTGGAAATTTGATTATGTTTGGAATCTATGGTATCGGGCCCGTATTTTGGTTCTGGAGATCGTTACAGGTTCAATATGATATTTATGACATGTCTGCAAAATTTGGTATGAAACGGAAGTCGTTTGACGTAATTCAGACACGTAGTTGTAAAATTTAATACTTTGCAAGTTTTGGAAATTTACCTTGATTTTGGTGTTAAATTCGTTGTTTAAGGTGTTATTTTGGCGATTTGATCGCGCGAGTAAGTCTGTAGGATATTTTTGAGGTTGTGTGCATGTTTGGTTGGAGCCCCGAGGGCTCGGGTGAGTTTCAGATAGGCGTCAGAGTGTTTTTGAACTTAAAAATTTGGTGTTTAATTGTTGTTGCTGGTGTCCAGAGATTTTGCACTATGTGAACGCATGGTCATCCATGCGAATGCACAACACACGCGGGGAAGGGGGTTGGCTAGTACTGTGCGAACGCATCACACCAGGTGCGAACGCGAAGCACAGGAACTTTGCTCTACGTGAACGCACACAGGAGGATGCGAAACCATAGCTTTAGAGAGGGACTGGGGGCTGGGTAGTGTTAAGGAAGTGTGAACGCTTCCACTTGGACACGAACGCATAAGGTGGGGTAGGGCAGCCTGTGCGAACGCACTGCTAGTGTCGCGAACGCATAAGGCAATTTTGCGCAGTCTTTTAAAAACAGTAGCCATTACGGGATTTTTACCAAAACTCATAACTTCTTCATCTAAACTCCAACTTGGGCGATTTTTAAAAGGGAACTTCACTACAAAATCATAGGTATGTATTCTTAGACTTGTTTTCTTCAATTTCCACTAACACCCATTAGATTTCTAGGCCTAAATCATGTTCTTAAGGGTACAGAATTAGGGAATTGGGTAGAGTTACGACTTTTTGAATAATTGGAATTTAGACCTCGTTTTGGGGTCAGATATTGAAACAAATTACATATTCAGGCTCGTGGGTGAATGGGTGATCGGGTTTGGTCCGAACCTTGTGTTTTGACCAAGCGGGTCCGAGGTCGATTTTTGACTTTTTGGGAAGAATGATAGGAAATCTATAATTAAGCGTTGGAATTGAATTATTTAGCGTTTATTGATGTTATTGAGTCAATTATGTCTAGATACAATCGATTTGGAGTCAAGTTCAAAAGGAAAAGCAGTGATTTGAGGCTTGATTTTGGTCGTGGAAATCGAGGTAAGTGTTAACTTTAGCTTGAGGGATTAGGGTGTTAACTTTAGCTTGAGGGATTAGGTGTTGAGTCTTCTTTGCTATGTTTTATACCATGTTCAACGTATAGGTGAGGTGAAGAGTACTTATACGTTGGTGTCAAGCATGCCCGTTGTATTGGCGAAACATAGACTCTCCATGTGGGTCTATTAAATGGCAACACGTGTCAGCAAAGCTTGGAGAAAAGTGAAGAATGACATGTAAATATGATATGTGAAACACCCCCGGGTCCGAACATACTCATACCGTGCCTGATAGCCTCGGAACTGGTCATCATAAACATCTCGGAACAGGTGCGGGAGAATATCTCATAATTACAAATGAGGAAGGAATCAATTAATATCGGATTATATGGGATTTATCATCATTACTCCGTCAGTTACAAATAAATTATGTAACGTACAGTAAATGCAATAAATGATTGTAACGGTCAAAACAAGGCAATCAATTGCAGATTGACTCAACAGGCACGAGATTGACTCAACAGGTACGGGAGTGACCCATCAGCCACGGGATTGACTCATCAGCCACGGGATTGACTCATCAGTTATGGAATTAACTCATCAGTTACGGAATTAACTCATCAGTTACGGAATTCCAGCATTTACACAGCTGTTACCAGTCTTCCAAAAGTAATGGATGGGTTGAGTAAATTCTCATAATGGACCCATTATTCAAGGAGAATGGTTACTTAGATTTATCCCTGTAAATAGACATAGTTTTATCACAATCAGGGGGATCCAACTTTCTTCTCTGCAATTCTATACATTGTAATTCATATCATCTTGCTTTCAAGTTAGCCATAGTTTGGCTCTTCAAGCTCCGTTCGGCTCAACATCCTATCAAGGATTATCCAATAAGAATTATTTCTTCTCTGCTTTATTTTTATTATATTATCTGTCATTGAATGCATTTTGCACTTCTCTATCACTTTGCATTAACAAAAATTATATTTTTCGGATTGAATCGGTTGCTTGTAGCCCGTCACATAAAATTATTGATTTGACCTTGAAAACTATTTTTTGGGTTAAACACCCGTGAGTCGGATATTATGAATTTTGTGGTTTTCATTGATATTTACTGCGTTATATCTTGAATTTCACTTTGTGGTTGTTCATTTTGGTGGAAATTCTTGGTAATGAATATTGTTCAGTATTAGTTTCGGTTGAGAAATCTTATGTGAGGAAATGTATTTGAGTGAGATTGGTTATAGTTATGTCCCTTTCCGGGACGGTGATATTTTCTATTGTTGTTCCCTTATCGGGATGTTGTGATTTATTATTATGGTTCATATTGTTGATTTTTCCTTTCCAAACTTCTGTTATTGATATTGTTTGGGTAAGGAGGTGTCACGACCCAAATTCCTACTCAGGTCGTGATAGCGCCCAACACCGGAGTCAGGCAAGCCAACACTAGTTACTAGCGAAATTCCTTAAACAAACGAGGTGTTTAAATACTTATCCAGTTTTAATTTAAGCAGTCCTTAAATGAAACTAAGGAAGTGAGGCAATGTAATCTAAAGTAACAAAAAAAATGCCTGCCAGCATAAAACAGAGTAGCATAATACTAGTGAATCAACTACGTGTGCCAAGACCTAGTGTCACAAGTCCACAGGCGGCTAGTGGAATATACAAAAATACACAAAATAGATGTACAACTGTCTGGAAGGGTAGATAGGATGTTCAACAATATAGGAAACTCCACAGTGCTGCTGGGAAAAACGCCAGGAAGAGCAGCTCACCGTGTAGTCAAATCCCGGTAGTACTCTCAGCGACGAACACCTGAATGTTGACCAGGTGCAACAACCTCGGAACCTGTACAATTAAGTACAGAAGTGTAGCCTGAGAACATATAAACAAATATGTACCCAGTGAGTACCCCGTCTAACTCAAAGAAGTAGTGACGAGAAGTAGACGTGATACTTACTAGGGTCAATAACCAATAATATGATTACATAAAACTAGACAAGAAGAGTAGTCATGAAAATCACTAAGGCATGAAGCTATCAATTATATAAATATAGTAATTATCACAAAAGTCTCAAGTTCCCCTTACACGTGGGGTAATTTATTTAATAATAACAAGACTCTCAGTCAAATACATAGCACATAATATGCCGAAGCGTACGGCCGAAGCGACGGGAAAATAAATGTGCACTGCCGAGGGTCGAGCGGCACGAACCATAGATGCATCCATTACCCCGCTCGCGAATCGATCATGCGACGCGGTTGACATAAATATAGGGCTACCCCGCTCGCGAATCATACATACGTCCCGGGTGCTCGTAGACATACACAGAATTTATCAGGCAATTCAGGAACTTATCATGGATTATTCTTGCATTCAGAGATTTATACACTTAAACTTACACATATATTCCTAAATCCTCATGTAAATTTCAAGGATAATAAGAAACTAGGAACACATGTAGAGATACAGGTGTGCACATAAAAGCATGCTTGTGAAATCCTAAATTCTACCCGACGCAACAGAGTAGTAGTTATGCACGGACTCTCGTCACTTTGCGCGTACGTAGCCCCCGCAAATAAGGACAATTCAATCATTTACATTTACCTATGGGGACAATTCCCTCTTACAAGGTTGGAAAGGAGACTCACGTCGTGTAGAATCTACTTCCCAGCCAAGAACGCGCCCGAAACTCCAAACTTTACACCCGAGGACTCGAAACTAGTCAAATGATATATAAATATGTCAATGCATGCTCAAGGTATGGAAATTCTCATACTTATTTAGTAAATTCACTATTCTTGAAGAAATCACAAAATCCACCCCCGAGCCCACATGCTCGGATTCCGGAAATTTTCGAAGATAACACTCACCCATAGCCTAAGGATCATTAATATGTAATTTTTTTATATTATTTCATGGTAGGAAAGTGGTGAAATTTCCTAGAGTTCATCAACCCTAGGTGTTCACTCTATCCCCTATGATTTCCACTATTTAGATGTTAATATACCTAAGTTTTGGTGTAATAATCTAACATTTAAATAGAATTTACTTACCTCTTATTAGCTAGGTTGTGGAGAATTCTTCCCAAACTATCAAGTCTTCAATGGAGGTGTAAAATGGAAAGAATGAAGGAAATTTCGTGTTTAAGTGAAAGTGCACTGCCTAGCCTACAGGGGTTCCGCACCTGCGGCTCGAGGACCGCACCTGCGGTCTCGCGCCTGCGAGCTGGGGCTCGCACCTGCGGAGTTGGACGGGAAAGACTGGGCCCGCACCTACGGAGCTGGAGACCGCACCTGCGATTCCGCTTCTGCGGAATTAAATCCGCACCTGCGAGGCTGAGACCGCAGGAGCGGTCCCGCACCTGCGGATGGGCAACCGCACCTGCGGTCACACCAGATCAGGTGCACTAGCTGCATTTTCAGTTGGTTTCTGGCCTCGTGTGGTGTTCGGGAGGCACCTGGGCCCACTCGAGCCCCCGTACAATTATACCAACAATTTCTAAATCATAATACGGACTCGCTCGAGCCTTCGGAACACCTGAAACAACGCTAAATCTCAAAATCACCCCTCAAAACCCCTAGGATCAAACTTAAGAATTTCTAAGTTCTTGAATTCGGTTTCAATGCGCCGAACCGACCTATACTACTCGAAATGATACCAAATTTTGCAGGCAAGTCATGAATGACATAACGGAACTATTTCCGGTCTCGGAATTCCATTCGGACCTCGATAACATAAAATCATGTTCCAAACCAAATTTCAAACTTAAGGAAACTCTATTTCACTATTTGGCGTCGAAATGCTCCCGGGTCATCCAAAACCCATTCCGGACATACGTACCAATCCAAAATCATCATACGAAGCTACTAGAATCGTCGAAACTCGATTCCGAGGTTGCTTACTCAAAATGTTGATCGAAGTCAAACTTGACTTTAAAAGCCAACCTTAAGGAACCAAGTGTTCCCATGCTATTCGAAACACTTCCGAATCCCGAACCACCCATCCCCGCAAGTCACAAATCATGATAAGCCGCTACAGGAAGTATTATTTGGGGGATCGGGGTCCGAATACGCAAAACGCTCGATCGGGTCGTTATAGGAAGAGTGTAAAGCACGAAGGGTAATGTCGTGTATTGATTATTGTGAGGAAGAGTGTAAAGCACGAAGGGTGATGTCGTGTATTGATTATTGTGAGGAAGAGTGTAAAGCACGAAGGGTGATGTCGTGTATTGATTATTGTGAGGATGAGAGTTTAATAGCACGAAGGGTTATGTCGTGCCATGTTATGATATTAAAAGCACGAAGGGTGATGCCGTGCCGTTTCTATTGATTATTGTAAGGATGAGAGTAAAATCACGAAGGGTGATGTCGTGCACTTGTCTTTATTATTTGGTGAGGATGAGAGTAAAAGCATGAAGGGTGATGTTGTGCATTGATTTATCTATGTTGTTATTTTCTATTGTTACTTTAATATTTGAATTGTTGTCTTATTTCGTTATTTCAGTTATCTGATGTTCTTTTCCCCCAGCATGTTCTCCCTTCCCTTGGTACTTGTTGTTTAATTCCTGTTGTTATTATTATTTCCGAATATTGTTAAATTTCACAGGTTGGCTTGGTTGTTGTGTCCTAGCCTCGTCACTACTTCGCCGAGGTTAGGCTCAACACTTACTCAGTACATGGGGTCGGTAGTACTGATGCTACACTCTGCACATCTTTTGTTATGCAGATCCCGATATAGGACCCTTTGGACACTAGAGCGAGGAGGCTGCCTTCAGTCCACGTGGAGACACCGAGGTATTCATGTTGGCGTCCGCAGGCCTTGATGTCCCCTCCTATTTCATCTTTGTACTCTGTTCTACTTATTTCAGAAACAGATGTATTTATTTCCTTCAGACCCTTATATGTATTATTCATAGATTGTTCGTGACATTGTGACTCCAACGTTCTGGGATTGGTACTATGTAGTTTTCGTAAAAGCATTAAACTGAGTTAATATATGTTATTTTGTTTTTTTATCTTTCTTTCATGTTAGTATTATACAGCACCTGTTATTGAATAATAAATGAATATGGCAACTTAAATACTCACGTTGACTTGCCTATCGGGTTCAACGTTAGGCGCCATCACGATCCCGACGGCGGGAAATTCGGATCGTGACAAGTTGGTATCAGAGCACTAGGTACAAAGACGTATGTACTTATCCCCAAGAGGCTGCAGAGTTTAGGAATATCTTCACATATATTATCTCTGTCGTGTGATTTGACTTCTAAATGCTAATTGAATTTCTATTCTATTATCTCGTAGATGGCGAGAACACGTGCTTCTTCATCTACTAATAAGCAACCCGAGGCTCCAGTTGCAGATCCTACGAGGGGCCGAGGATGAGGCCGAGGCTGTACTAGAGGCCGAGGCAGGGGCATGGCTTAGCCCAAAGCAACAGCCCTAGTGGAGGATCCTCAGGTAGAGTTTGCCGATGAGGTTCCTATCCAGACAGTCCCGGTTGGACCAGCTCAGGTCCCAGAGGGGTTCATTGCCACCCCAGTACTTCAGGATGCTCTGGTCCGTTTAGTGGGCCTTATGGAGAGCGTGGCTCAGGCAGGTCTACTTCCTACGGTACCAGCCGTCTCTCAGTCTTGGGGGAAGCCCAAACTCCCACCACCCGCACACCAGAGCAGTTAGCTTCTCAGTTCCAGACTCCATCACCTTAGACAGTTGGGGTAGTTCAGCCAGGTATTGTGGCTCAGGCAGGGGAGGGAGCAGCTATGACTGCTGATGCTTTATGGAGATTGGACCGGTTCACCAAGTTGTTACCTACTACTTTCAGCGGTGCACCTTCATAGGATCCCCAGGATTACTTGGACAGTTGTTATGAGGTTCCTCGGAACATGGGGATAGTTGAGACCAGAGGGGTCGATTTTTCTACTTTCCGCCTTCTGGTCCCGCCAAGACTTGGTGGAGGTATTATTGCTTGACCAGACCAGCTGGATCTTCGCCTTTGTCTTGGGCTCAGTTCTCCGATTTGTTCTTGTAGAAATTTCTTCCAGTCACCTAGAGAGAGGATCTCCGGAGGCAGTTTGAGTGCCTCCAACAGGGATCTATGACAATTACACAATATGAGACCAGGTTCATCACTTTGGTCTGACATGCTATCATGATACTCCCAACCGAGCGAGAGAGAGTGAGGAGGTTTATTGAGGGGCTAGCTCAGCCAATTAGACTGCAGATGGCCAGAGAGACAGGAAGTGACATTTCCTTTCAGGAGGCGGCCAATGTGGCCAGGCGAGTCGAGATGGTCTTATTGAAGGGTAGTGGTCAGGGGTCTGACAAGAGGCCTCGTCATTTTGGCCGGTTCAGTGGTGCTTCATCTGGAGATAGGGATTCTTTTGGCAGAGGTCATCCTCTTAGACCCTTTCAGTCAGCACTTCAGGTATCCCGCAGTGCACCACCAGCTCCTATCAGTGCACCGCCGCTCCAGAATTTTCAGAGTGGTTACTCCAGTCGACAGGGACAGTTTCAGGGCCAGCAGTCTCAGCAGCCGAGATCTTGTTATACTTGTGGTGGCCGGGGGAACATTGCTAGGTTTTGCCCCTGAGCTTCGAGTGGTTCTCAACACCAGGGTTCCCGTGCTATGATTCCTGCATCAGGTGCTCCACCACCCCCTCAGCCAGCTAGGGGTGGAGGTCGGGGTGCCAGAGGTGGAGGCCAGACAGTTAGAAGTGGAGGTCATGCTATTAGAGGTAGAGGCCAGCCCGCGGTAGGTTGACCCAAGGATGTTTAGATTTGTGGGGCCCAGTCCCGATGTTATGTTATTCCCGTCGTGCTTGAGGTTGAGACCTCCGATGCAGTCATTGAGGTTTGGGTAGAGTTAGGGCTTTTTTATTTATTGGGAATTAGACCTCGTTTTGGGGTCGGATTTCAAAACTAATTACATATTCGGGCTCGTGGGTGAATGGGTGATCGGGTTTTGGACCAAACCTCGTGTTTTGATCAAGCGGGCCCGGGGTCGATTTTTTGGATTTTTGGGAAGAATGTTAGAAAAGCTATAATTAAGCATTGGAATTGAATTATTTAGAATTTATTGGTATTATTGAGTCAATTATGTCTAGATACAATTGATTTAGAGTTGAGTTCAAAAGGAAAAGCAGTGATTGAGGCGTGATTTGGTCGTGGAAGTCGAGGTAAGTGTTTGGCCTAACTTTAGCTTGAAGGAAGAGGTGTTTAGTCTTATTTGCTATGTGTTTATCCCATGTTCAACGTATAGGTGAGGTGAAGAGTACCTATATGTTGTGTCAAGCATGCTCGTGAGTCGGATATTATGAATTACGTGATTTTCATCGATATTTACTATGTTATAGCATGAGTTTCACTTGATGGTTGTTCAATTGATGGAAGTTCTTGGTTTTGAATATTGTTGAGTATTTGTTTCGGTTGAGGAATATTTAGTTAAGTTATTTACTTGAGTGAGATTGGTTATAGTTGTGTCCCTTGCCGGGACAGTGATATATATTTTGTTGTTCCCTTGCCGGGATATTGTGATTTATTGTTGTGGTTCATGTTGTTGATTTCTTCCTTGCCAAACTGTTGTTCTTGATATTGTTTGGGTGAGGAAGAGTGTAAAGCACGAAGGGTGATGACGTATATTATTTATTGTGAGGATCAGAGTGTAAAAGCGCGAAGGGTGATGTCGTGCCATGTTATGATTTATTTATTGTGAGGACGAGAGTAAAAGCATGAAGGGTGATGTCGTGCACTTGTTTTGGTGAGGATGAGAGTAAAAGCACGAAGGGTGATGTCGTGCACTTGTTTTGGTGAGGATGAGAGTAAAAGCACGAAGAGTGATGACGTGCACTTGTTTGCTCCGTGTTGTTATTTCCTGTTGTTATCTTGATATTTAAACTGTTGCCTTGTTCCGTTATTTCGGTTAATGATTATCTCTTCTCCGCAGCATGTTCCCCTTCTTCCCTTGTACTTAGTTGATTATTTTGCAGTTATTATTCTCCGATTATTGTTGAATTTCACAGGTTGTATTAATTGTCGTGTCCTAGCCTCATCATTACTTCACCGAGGTTAGGCTCGGCACTTACTCAGTACATGGGTCGGTTGTACTGATACTACACCTGCACACATTTTGTTATGCAGATCCCGGTACAGGACCCTGTGGACATTGATCTAGGAGGCTTCCTTCAGTCCACCCGGAGACACCGAGGTAGTCCTGCAGGCATCCGCAGGCCTTGGCGTCCCCTTCCACTTCTTTATTTCTATTTTTAGTATTTCAGAAACAGATGTATTTACTTCTTTCAAACCTTTACATGTACTATTCGTAGACAGTCCGTGACATTGTGACTCCAAAGATCTGGGTTTTGGTTACTTTGAAAGTTGTATAAGCAGTGGATTGAATTATGTACTTATAGCCTATTTTCATTTTTATGCTTTTATTTATGAAGAAGTCGTATTTCACCTGTTTTCATCTAATAATAGAGGATTTTAATAAATTGAGAATACACGTTGGCTTGTCTAGCGGGTTCCACGTTAGACGCCATCACGGACCCGACGGTGGAAAACTCGGGTCGTGACAATTACAGGTTCATCCCGAGTAATATTACTACGAGGATAATCACCAAGGCCACCAGAAAGCTTTATGATGGCCCTTTTGAGACTTGGAGTGAATTCCCATTCTCGCTGAAGGAGCAAATTTTCAATCAATTTAAGGTATAAATGTTCTTCTAAGCAGTATAATTATTTATATTTATGATATTTCCATATAATATTTAACTTTTGAAATACAGAGCAAGTGTGTATGGGAACACCGCTATAGTGCGGAACTGGCTGCAAATTTTCATCACAAAGCTCGCAAGCGATTGTCGCATAGTTTCTCCAAAGCTAGAGAGTTGAACCAGAAGCATGACTGGTTGCTTCAAAATTTATGGGAGGATTTGCAAAGGTAATGGCTTACCACAAAGTTCTTAGAGAAGAGCGAAAAAGGAAAGAAAACTCGCGCATCTGAGAAGGGAGGCTCCTTGCACACTGGAGGTGCGATCAGCCTAGGGACAATAAAAAGAAGATTGATACGTAATTGCTTAATTTATTTTAATTTTCAAAGTATATCTATTCTGTTTATTAACTAAATTAATTTATTTTCAGGAAAAGAAATTGAGGCGTCTAATGAACCAAGATGATCTATTCAAGGAGACTCATATTGTAAAGAAGAAGAAAGAGACAGATCAAGAAAGGTGGTCGAGGGCCGAGCCTCGACTGTACATGTAAGTTTTCACTTTTCGTTAAGTATTTTGATTTACTTTTTATATAAATTCTGAAATACTAATTCAATGTAATTTTTCTTATAGGGTCGCTTCACATATGACGTGGAGGAAATCATACGCAGTCAGCCACCTAATGAGTCGGGCGAGCCAATCCAACCTTCGGACGAGGATGCTGAAAGAATATGGATGGAGGCTGCTGGCGGTCCAAAATGGGGGAAGGTATACGGGCTTCCTACTAAGAAATTTCATCGCTATAAGTGTGGAATGCAAGGAATAGGGACTTCCTCGCAAGGTGAGCAACTAGATGGGGAGAGCCTCTCTGCTATGCGGGAGACTGTGACAAAGCTCACATCCGAGCTAGAAGCGGCCAAGGAAAGATAAAAAGTTAGAGATTCTTAGTACCTTGGCATGCAAGCTCAGCTCAAAACTCTCCTGGCTTTTGGAGCTTTTTCGATTCCCCGGTCTCGTGAGTCATCGCCAGAGGCTTGACTTGAACGTGAGCATTCCTTCCGTCCTCCCCGTGATCGTCCCTCCCGTTCTCCCCGAGATAGTTCTTCCCATCCTCGACAAGACCCTGCTTTATATTGTCTTGTTAATGAAAGTTCATTAGAAGGTGATGATGATGTTTTACAAAATACTCCTTGACTTTTATATATTTGAACTACACAGATAGAACTGGTTTTGAACTAGTTGTAATAAGCTTTAACTTAGTTTTGTTAGTTTAATTTGTTAGTTCTATTGAACTTTAATTTGTTGGTTTTAATATGTTTTTTGAATTGTGTTGTTGGTGTTGTTGTTGTGGAGAACTTGGTATATGATTGTATTGTATTGATTGAATTATATTTTTATTTAGAGATTTTGGTATGTTGGCAGGTGGTGTAGCTTCCAAAATAAGCATTTTATGCCAAAATTATTACCCAGAAAAGCGACCAAGGTTGGTCGCTTTCCTATTAAAAAAATATCTGAAAATTAGCGACCAAGGTTCGCTTATATCTTTAAAAAATAAAAAAAATTAAACATTAACGACCAAGGTTGGTCGCTAATGAACCCAGAATTTAAAATAAGCGACCAAAGTTGGTCGCTTTCCTATTTTAAAAAAATTCAGCAGTGTCACGGCTAATTTAACGACCAACTTTGGTCGCTAAGGTTAAAGAACCAAATGTTCAGTGTAAACAAAATACCAAATAACTTTGGTCGGTAAAATATTTAAATAATATAAATTTAGCAACCAAAGTTGGTCTAGCGACCAACTTTGGTCGCTAAGGTAAAGGACCACCAATATAGAGACCAAGCGTTGTTTGGACGTGTTTTGGTCGGTATATTGAGATAAGCGACCAACGTTGGTCGCTATATGTGGTCGCTCTTTACTGAATTTCTAGTAGTGAAAGTATCTCAAAATCTAACAATACCTTCATTAATAACATTCATTATTATTATCACAAACCGTACTCCTGAACATAAATGAATTTAGTACAGAATTATCATTTTTATAATCGGGCCTGAACACCACTGAAAATAAGAGACATGGATAAATTCAACATGTAGTTAAGGTTGAAGTAATATCAAGGGAATTTTCTTTCTTTCCTCGTCCCTTCTATCCAGTCTAAACTCGTCCCAACAATAAATACTTTCCTACAATAAGGTGAGGCGTTGCCCTTCTCCTAAAATTCATTCTGGATCAGAAGAGTAGTTAGTCAAACTTCTTGAGCAACGAACATTTAAAACAATTTTTTGCCTCACCCTGAGATGGGAGGGAAGGATGATTTGACTCGAATTCCTAGGCCGGATCTTGAAATCCTACACCGATTAATGATTCGATGGGAAAGTCCTTTTTCCATTAATATCGACCAGCCGAGGCTCGTCCATGCCCAGTCCTAGTGGACCTTCAATTTGCCCTGAATTACCCTAGCTCTTATTTTAGTTCATGTACTAGATTCGTCATTGTATTGGCCAAAATTAGGGCCGGCCTTAGCGATGACGACGGTCGAGGTCGAGCAACAGCTCGACTAGCAAGTAGAGCCAACAACCTTAGCTTGGACGAAGTAGGGCAGAAAATGCTGACGGCGACAGATAAAGTTCAAGTCTCAAATAGGGAATATTCTAACAGAATATTCCTCTATAACATCCTTTAGGGTTACTTGAGAATGGTCCCCTATATATAGAATGAGATAGGAAAGGGGAAGGGAAACTTTTGTATTGGGAAAGCTATTGAAAGAGAATATTCACTTTTGTCTTATCTATTGACTCAAATACTGAAAACCACCTTTTCGAAGATTCAAGATCCAAGAACCCTAAAATCCTCTCATATTGCCTATCATTCCATCAATTGACAAACGAGGTTACAAATATTCAACACACGACATTCGGACGTGTGGTTTTCGAATATTATATTTATTGTCATTGCATGCATTCAATTCTTATCTTTACATACCATTTATTGTTAATCATTCTCAAATCAAGAGGTTGACATTTATTATAGCATCATCATTCCATCCGAAGACTTGTATCTAGGGCTGTGCACGGATCGGATCGGATCGGATTTAGCAGATTTCGGATTCGGATTTCGGATTCTAGAACATGCAATATGAATTCGATCCGAATTATATCGGATCGGATTCGGATTTTGGATCGTATTATTATGCCTCAAAGTTTCAAACTAATATGTATATTTTCTTTGTAAAAGAGGCAATGCATTAAGAAAAATTCATGTTTATAGAATTATGAGAGTACTATGGCGCCAATATACCTAAATTTAGCCACTGTAAAGGTAATAACTTAGAGAAAGATGTAAAGGAAGTACTGATTATTCGAAACTAAAGTGTAGTATTTTATACATTGCCTAATAATTTTGGATTTTGGATGGATCGAATTAAAATATACCAATCTGAATCCGATTCGAAATCTGAAATTTTAAAAAACACAATTCGAAATCCGATCCAATCCGAAATCCAAAATCCGAAATTGAATGGATCGGTTCGGATTTCGGATATCCGATCCAAATGAACAACCCTCCTTGTATCTTTTCTAGATCTAGTAGTTATTAAGCTTAACTAGGATTAGCCCAACATTAAACTCCATTTAATTACATATTAAGTGTCTTATCACATTTTTGGTAAAACAATTTGGCGCCGTCTGTGGGGATTTCCTAGTTAAAATATGTAGTTTCTATTGGGTCTAGCAAAAACAAATAAGGGAATAACGACGCATACAACTTCTTCCTCCTATCTGCATAAACTAACAGTGACGGGGAAGGGAGAAGAGAGATTGAAAGCCATATCAGACGTCACCACTAATCTCTTGGATGCCATCAACGAGGAAGATGATGGGGGAGAACTGAACACCACACCCGACATCACGACGGAGCAAGATGGTTCACCCCCTCTCCACGAAAGTGTGACCATCGCTCCCGAGAAAGGTGTTTCCGAATCAACCTCGGAAGAGGCACCGTCGGCAGTGAAAAGACTGCTAGAATCCTGGTTAACAACCACACTAAATGAGTTCCTCGACAAACCCGCCCCGGCAACGGCTAGGAACACCACACCAGCGGAGGCGAATGCCAGCGAACACCTGGCTCCTTGCCAAACAGGTAACCCTAAATCTGTGGAATTTGCAGATAGCAATACACTCTCGGCCATCCTGAGGAAGATGGAGGAGATGTAAAATGAAAACAAGGCGCTACGAGACCAAATGAAGGAACACCAAGACAGGGTTGACAAAATACTCAGCGCCCCGAAGCTTCTACCTAAGCGGGACGTAGGGCGGTTCTTAGAGAAACCATACCGTGAAGAAGTCTCACCACATCCAATCCCCAAAACATTCAAGATGCCACCGTACCTAAAAATATACGACGGGACCACAGACCCCAAAGACCATATAGTCCACTACGTCAAGGCGGTGAAAGGAAATGACCTATCAAAGGAACAAGTGTCGTTTGTGCTGCTCAAGAAGTCCGGTTAAACCCTAACTGAGGGAGCCCTAACATGGTACTCGCAACTGCCCGTACGATCCATTATGATATTCGAAGAAATGGCCGACAAATTCGTGACTGCCCACGCTGGAGCCAAAAAGGCTGAAGTCAGGGTAAGCGACATATTCGTTGTGAAGCAGTCACCTGGCGAGGGACTTAGGGATTTTCTCGCTCGGTTCAACAGAGTTAGGATGAGCCTACCAAATGTATCAGAAGGCATAGCCGTAGCAGCCTTCCAAAATGGGTTGAACAGAACCGGACCGAGAGCGAGCAGAAAGCTGCTAAGAAGACTCATGAAATACCCTCCAACAACCTGGGAAGAAATCCACAACGCATACTGTGCTGAAGTGAGAGCGGATGAGGACGACCTCAACGGCCCGACCTAACAACCGACGTCAGTCCAAACGGAATATAGACGAGATCGCCGCAACGACCCCAGGAGGGACCACTCTGGTACACGTCCTAATCGGGAACGACACCAACCCTATGTCAGAACACCATTTCCGCCAGTTTGCCACATGGAGGGACCGTCCAAACCAAGCATTGGGACTCCACGGAACGACAAAGGTATGCCTCCCCCTTTATCCACTCACAATTTTTGCATCTCTCCTTCAGAAATAGTATACACACTGGAGAAAATGGGGACAAAGGTGAAGTGGCCGCAGAAGATGAAGTCGGACCCAAACACCAGAAAGTCGGATGCCCTCTGCGAGCTCCACCAGGAACGAGGTCACAGGATGGAAGAATGCATAGCCTAGCGACAGGAGGTGGTAAGAATGCTCCACCAAGGACACCTGAAGGAACTAATGATCGACAGAGGAAGATCCAACTTCAGCAGAGGACAAGAACGACACCAGGGGCCGCCGAAACCACCCTCCCCAGCTCGCACTATTCAGATGATCATCGGTGGGAAAAACAATGTCGCAGTCAACCACATAAAGTTCACCACCACACATAAGCTGAAGCGGTCAATCACGCACGAACGGTATGACGACCTCGAAGACAATATCATCTTCGATTAGTCGGATACCCACGGTTTGACTTTCCCTCACTTTGATTCCCTTGTTATTACTTTGCGAATCCTAGACACTTACGTCAGAAGGATAATGGTCGATGATGGTAGTGGTTCCTACATCATTCACCCCCGAGTGCTCGCTCATATGAGACTCGAGGATAAAATAATACCTCGCTGCATAACACTGACAGGTTTTAACAATGCAGTTGAACAAACTTCAGGAGAAATAACCCTACCTGTCTTGGCCGGAGGCATAACGTTGGAAACATTGTTCCACATCATGAACCAGGGCACGGCCTACAACGCCATCATTGGACGACCCTAGATACACGGGATGAAGTCCATCCCCTCCAGCCTCTATCGGGTGATCAAGTTCCCAACCCCGTGGGGGATATTCAGCATCAAGGGCGAGCACCGCACATCACAAGAATTCTATCGCATCTCTCAAGATTGTACCTATACCCAACAGTTGAAAGCGGCGGACTCAGAGGCATAGCAATTACCAAAGTCGGGTGCGAGACCCGACAATTCAAATGACGTCATCAAAGATCCTGACGTCTTAACAACCGTGGGATCGACAGTCAAAAATCTCGACCCGGTAGAGTTGGACAAAAACGACAGCAGCAAGAAGGCCTATGTCGGCCACAAGCTCTCCGAACCAGGTAAGTACCATGAATTTCTAACTAACAATGCGGATCTGTTTGCTTTCTCCCATGCAAATATGCTAGGTATTCAGAAAAACATCGCCACACACAAACTAAATGTGGACCTACTCTATCCGACAGTGCGTCAAATATGAAGGAAATTCAATGTCGCGATCAACGATGCGGTACGAGAAGAGGTGGAGAAATTACTAGAAAACGGTTTCATCATAGAATCAAAGTACCCTCAATGGGTCACCAATGTGGTCATGGTTAAAAAGAAGAACAGGAAATGGCGCATGTGCGTAGACTTCGCGGATCTGAATAAAGCATGTCTGAAAGATTCCTTCCCACTGTCGCACATCGATCAGCTCATCAACGCAACGGCCGGACACGATATTCTAAGCTTCTTAGACGCGTACTCAGGATATAACCAAATCCTCATGGAAGAGAAAGATCAGGAGAAAACAACCTTCATAACCCATCAGGGGACTTACTGCAATCGAGTCATGCCATTCAAACTCAAGAACGTCGGGGCTACCTACCAACGACTGGTCACTAATATGTTCAAAGAACAACTCGAAAAAATGATGGAAGTATACATAGACGATATGCTGGTCAAATCCAAAAAGAAGGAAGATCATATCGACCATCTGAAAAGGCCTTCGACATACTGAGGCAATACGGCATGAAATTGAATCCGGAGAAATGCGTCTTCGGCGTAACTTCGGGCAAGTTCCTCGGCTTGCTAGTGTCACAAAGAGGGATAGAGGTCAATCCCGACCAAATCAAAGCTATCGAAGGAATACCCGAGCTGTTAACCAGCAAGAAACAGGTACAAAACCTCACCGGTCGCATAGCAGTGCTTTCACGATTCATCTCACAGTCATCGGACAGGTGCCACAAATTCTTCAATGCCCTCAAAAAAGATCGTGGACTCCAATGGGACTCGGAGTGCGTCAATGCCTTGAGAGAACTAAAAGCATACTTATCCTCGCCACCCCTGCTCGCCACAGTCGAAACAGGAGAGCGCCTCTTGGTATACCTAGCGGTGTCGGAAGTGGAGGTAAGTGCAGTACTCACCCGTGAGAGCAAAGGTACGCAATCACCAATCTATTACATTAGTAAAACTCTGGTCGACGTTGAAACAAGGTACCCTCACCTCGAGAAGCTGGCCTTGGCACTGGTAACAGCTTCACGAAAGCTCAGACCGTACTTACAATGCCACCCTATCTCAGTCATTACAACTTTCCCCCTTAGAAGCATCTTACACAAACCCGAACTATCGGGAAGACTGGCCAAATGGGTCATTGAACTAAGCGAGCACGATATAACATATCAGCCGTGAACGGTGATAAAGTCACAAGTATTAGCAGACTTCCTCGCCGACTTTATCGCTAAGATTACGCCTGAAGTCGAACAAGAAGTCTCATGCAACCAAGACCTTCAATCGGACCTATGGGTCCTGTACACCGATGGCGCCTCTAACGCGTCAGGATCGGGATTGGGACTTGTGCTCGAGGTCCCGACGAGAGAAATAATTTTCCAGTCTGTATGATGCCCAGATATGACTAACAACGAGACCGAGTATGAGGCCGTCATTGCAGGACTCAAACTATCCCTCAAGTACGAAGCAAGACGAATCACACTCCGATACGATTCACAACTCGTGGTCAACCAAGTGACCGTGACTTACCAGATCAAGGAGCCGAGGTTACAAAAGTACCAAACTTAAGTCCACAAAATTCTACCCAGATTTGACGAATGCCAGTTCGACCAAATACCTTGAGCATAAAACATCGAAGCGGATGACCTTGTCAAATTAGCAGCGGTGACCAATAACATAAATGAAAGAGGCAACGTCGTCACACTACTTCACTCATCACCAGACCATCTTGAGGTACATTCTGTTAACCTAACCTGGGACTGGCGCAATTGTATTATGACTTACTTGCAGGAGGGACACTCCCAGCAGACAAAACAAAGCAAGAAAACTCTGAATGCAGGCGGCCCAGTACAGCGTCGTCGATAACAATCTGTATAAAAGGACGTTTGGCGAACCTATGGAAAAATGCCTAGGACCCAATAAAACGAAACAAGTACTCGAAGAAGTGCATGAAGGTCATTGCGGTGCTCACACCAAAAATCAAGCACTCATCCAGTGCCTCATACGGGCAGGCTACTATTGGCCCACCATGAAGAAAGAAGCCGCAGACTTCGTCAAAAAGTGAGAGCAATGTCAGAAATTTGCCCCAATGATACACCAAGTAGGCGAACATCTCCATTCAGTCATGTCACCCTGGCCATTCATCAAATGGGGAACGGACATTGTAGGACCGCTCCCAGCCGGACGAGGTAATGTACGTTTCCTTTTGGTTTTGACTGACTATTTCTTTAAATGGGTGGAAGCATGCGCCTTTACTAAAATACGCGAACAGGAAGTCATTGCATTCATATGTAAAAACATAATATGCCGCTTCGACATCCTAAAAGAGATCCGTTACGATAATGGGCCCCAATTCACCGGCAAAAATACCGTCGAGTTCTTCGAAACATGGCGCATCAAACGCATACTCTCCACACCGTATCACCCCGCCGGAAATGGGCAGGCCGAATCCTCCAACAAAACTATACTGAACATCCTGAAAAAGAAACTAGAAGACGCCAAGGGACTATGGCCGGAAGTGCTTCCAGAAGTGTTATAGGCATATCGCACAACTCCAGAGACAAGCACATGAGAAACTCCATATTCCTTAGTCTACGGCACGGACGTGGTCATACCCGTCGAGGTCGGTGAACCAAGCCTAAGATACTCCAACAAAAGCGGACCAAGCAATGATGAGAGCAGAAGGCAAGACCTCGACGGCATAGAAGAGCGGCGAGACATGGTATACATAAGGATTGTCACCCAAAAGCAAAGAGCAGAACGACACTACAACAAAAGGGCAAAGGTTCGTCCACTTAAGGTCGGGGATTACGTTCTCAAAGCTAAAACACAAGCAAGAAAAGACCCGAATGAAGGAAGACTTGGATCCAACTGGGACGGGCAATATAAGATCACCTCAGCGGTCAACAAAGGGTCATTCCAGCTAGAGACAATGGAAGCAAAGCTACTACCCAACAACTGGAATATCGCTCACCTCAAGTACTTCAACTTCTAAAAATTGACGCCCTTTAAGTCGTACTCTTTTTCCCTTGCTCGGGTTTTATCCCCAAGTGGGTTTTACCGGGAAGATTTTTAATGAGGCGATAAGGGGGGCGCCTCGAAGTCCAACGGTACTTGTTCATTTCTCCACCTAGAGTCCACTCCAGCCGAACCAATGAAGGGACTAGGTATATAGAACTCAAGTGTATGCAAAATATACGGCATTATCATGTAACTTTCTCCAGCAAAGTGAAGTGAATAAAACAAGCAACTTTTCTTTGAACAACACCAAAACCGCGCCACTCCATGTACATGCGATTTTGAGTCGACCACATTTGAACTCGCTCGAATACTTCCGACTTCGAATACTTACATTCGATTTTGAATCGACTACATTCTACCTCGCTCGAATACTTTTTACTTAGAATACTTACATTCAATTTTGAGTCGACCACATTCGACCTCGCTCGAATACTTTCGACTTCGAATACTTTCGACTTCGAATACTTTCAACTTCGAATTCGATTTGACCACATTCGACCTCGCTCAAATACTTTCGACTTCGAATACTTACATTCGATTTCGAGTCGACCACATTCGACCTTGCTCGAATACTTTCGACTTCAAATACTTACAATCGATTTTGACTTTGAATACTTATATTCAAATCGGTCACGCTCGGTAAAAGACAAAATATAGACCTCAAGCTGACAAGCGAGCCGCCCACAAACGACAACATCGCTACAAACAGATAGAAAACAGGTAAACAAAAGCACGCAACAAAGAGAACCATTATATTACAAACCAATCACTTTACAAAAGCTCGCATCCTTCTACAAAAAGAAGGAAGGACCTGAGTATGCTCTCAAAAGCAAAAAACACAAAATACAAAATACAAAGCACTAAGTTGCATCATCCCCAGCATATTCATCATCATACCAAGGATCGGAGGCAATCTTATCGACCGCATCATCATCACCAGCATCGCTATCACTCCCTCCATGCAAATTAGGAGCATAACCACAAGCCTCGCGAGCTACCCACGCTTTGCCATGAACTTCGACAAGCTCCTCTTCAGATACCCTGCCCGCAGCTCTCAGTGACCTGTACACGTCTAACTGAGCCTCAGCATGAACCCACATCTCGTAAAGTTCTCGAGGTACATTCGCCTCAGTAGAAACCTGAGGAGCTGAAGGATAGACTACCTGCTCCTTTTCAGCCTTCAGAACAACCACCTGCTCGTTGGAACTCACTAACTCAACTTCCAAACTCCTGACCCGCTCTTCTAACCCCGCAACTCTGCGCGCCGAAGCCTCCGCCTCGCTAGCCCGTTCAAGTCGGCTAACCCGTAGGGTCCCTGCCGAAGCCGCCTTTTCTGCCAACAAGGTCGTCCTGATCTTCTCTGTTGCCTCCAACTCCGACTTCAGGGCATCCACCTTTGCATGAAGGTCCGAGTTCTCCGCCACCAACCCCCTTCCAAGCTCGAGCTCCTCCTCCTTAGATTTCAAAGCCTCCTCCATATCGATACATCGGCTGACGTCCCTCGGAATCCCTTCATCTTTCTCTTTCAGCTCCTAGTTTTTTCTCGTAATATCATCACGCAACCCTTGGAACTGCCCATCCTTGACAACACTCCTAATCAACTTCCGATATTTGGAGTGGTACTCTCTGTACTTCGACTCCATCCTCTCATATTGAGCCACCCTCTCCTCTTCAGGGTAGGGGTGGGCATCGGTCGGTTTGGTTCAATTATGAATATTATAGGTTATAGTTTTACAAATACCATAACCCGATAACCAAACTGATAAGATATTGGTTATCGGTTATCAGTTAATCGGTTATCGATCATTATCGGTTCGGTTATCGGTTTATCCGATAAGATAAAACAACTAAAACAGTTTTGCAATGTATAAAGTTGTTTCGCAATGTATAAAATCGTTTCGGTGTAAAACTGTTTTAGGACTGTTTCGGTATAACACAGTTTCGATTCTTAAAACAGATTTTAAGAACTGTTTTGTTGATAATGATGAATCTTGTTTCAGTTCCTTTACTAACTTAGACCTGCTTCTACCTTGGTTAATACACGACAAGTCCAATCCTACTCTCTTCTGAAAAATGTATAGTTGGTAATGGCAGCATCGATCACCGTTTACTCATTTCTATACCATAAAGAAATTTCACACTTGTGTGTTTATTGCAGAATCAAAAGGATATGATCGAAAAGCTTCAGTTGGATGATCAGTTACAGCAACAAAAACAGTATACACCAAATAAATAGAGACAAAAGCAACAGCACCAAAAACAGTCACCTTGCCAATAATCAACAACATTTCTTATTAATCCTAATAAAGAAACACACATCCCTAATAAAACATTTCTTATCAATCCTAATACATTGCTCGGCAATACATAAGGACATAGTACCAACTACAACACAAGTAACAAAAATAGCTCCACCAAGAACACTATTCATGGGTTGTCGCATTTGAATTAGAAGCTCCACTTTCACCAATCACCTTATCAATCATGATATTTTCAGCCATTTATTTGTGTCACTGTGAGTTTGAATTTAAAAGGAATCAAGCAGCGAGGCAACAAAATCTTAAAATGAAACACATAAAATTTTGACACAAGATAACAAATTAGATTCGACACAAGATAACAACCAGCGTCCAGCAATAGAGGTCATAAACCCCATTAATCATCCTTGTTTACAATTAACCCAATACCGATAACCCAATAAATCAAATATCATTTGGGATCAATTTTTTAACACTTGAAATTCAGCTATCATTATGGTGCAGAACCTCCACTAGAATGATTCTTTTATTTTTTCCTTTACTTTTTACCTCACGTCTTTGTAAAATGCATCATCACAACAAAATACAGAAGATATTCCATATTTTTATTAATGCATTAAACCATACGAAATAGAAGAATTTTGATGTAGTATGTGTTATAGAAGGTGAATTGCTTCTCTAATCGAAAAACATGGAGAAATATAGTTTGTCAAAGATCTTGAACTTTAGTTTCTAAACAATCTACATCTACTTCAAAATTATTCATAAGATCCTCCAATCCATGGGCTGACATATTTGGCCATAATTCTTTCAAACAAACTAAGAAAAAGATGAAGATGAAGCAACTAAAAACTTACACGCCGCCCTGAGTCTTAACGGGTTGACTGGTGAGGGCGTGATGCGACTGACGAGTGACGTCGGCCTGAGTCTTGACGGGATGAATGGTGACTGGTGACTGGTGACTGATGAGGGAATGATCCGTGGGGCGGAGAACTGGTGAGGTAGAGGTGCGATGGAGAAATTGAGAAACTGGGAAACAGAAACTAAGAAGTGAGAAAGAATAGGGAAAAGGAATTATGAAACCCTAGTATAGTATGTATATACTTAAGGGTAAACTAGTAAATTAGTTAATCCTTATTGGGTTATCATTTTTTACCCAATAACAGAATTACAAATCGAGACCGAATCGATAACCCAATATAAAAAAAAATAACCCGTTAGCGAACCGTTAACCCAATAACCCAATAAATAATTAACGGTTTGGGTTATCAGTTTTACCTGATATATTCCCACCCCTACTTCACGGCGGTTACGCTCGATGTCTAGAAGGAAAGTATGACATAAAAATTAGAGAAAAAGCAAGTCAAAACGACGACATCGACAAAGCACAAAACATAATTAAAGCACTCACCCGCAAGGCCATCCCGGATATGCCACGGGAAAGGTCGACATTCCTCAACGTCCGCAGAGTCTCGCTTTCAATCTCAGAACAAAAGGGAGAAAATGACGGCGCTACACGTTCAGTATCAACCAGGAGGTTGAGAATTGAAGGTATGATTATGTGACGGTTTGGACCTTCCGCCCTTATTTCCACGCGAGTCCTTCTTTCTGTGAAGGCCCTCGCCTCGTCAGGATCAATATCAGAGCCTGAGTTGACCCCCCCCCCCCCCCCCCA